>CANUEP010076714.1:0-56992 GCA_947857235.1 Jatropha podagrica | reverse complement strand
GAAAAAGAAGGACACATCATCGTCCTCATCCTGTTCAGAATCGATATAAACAGGAAGAAGGAACCTTATTCCTTCAATTAGTCAATGATTCAACAGTAAAGGCCAAGCTACTATTTCAACAGTAGAAGCCAAGTTACTATTTCAACAGTAAAGGTCAAGATTCGATGGTAGACCAACCACTGTTCATCCACAGTAAAAGACAAACAGTAAAGATTCTTCATTTTGCTATAAAAGGGAGCCTCTCCCCTTGTGAAGGCAGAAGCGAGAAAAAACCTAGTTTTTCTCTCAACCTCTCTCTCTCTCTTATTGTTCTCTGTAAGCATTCAGCATTCAAGAAAGTTTGAGTTAAATCAATTGTAAGTTTAAATTTCATTGTCAATATTGTATTTTGATTTTATATTTAAATAAATTTGTTTTATATTTGGTTTTATATTTGCTACTTTATAAGCCCGTGTTGACGGCACTTTTCTCTTCTCCCTCCTCAATCTGACTTAATTCTGGGGATCCCAGGTTAAGGTTGCAGGAACCCTAAGCGTTAAAAACAAACTTAAAAATAATCAAAACCTGTATACTGTTTGTTTAAAGATTGTGATTTATAGGCTGGAATACCACTAACCTGTCGGCCAGAAATCTCTCGTAAAGAGGATTATGCTGGATAAGGGAAAACCCTGAATGGCAAACTTGAGGTTTAACAACGCCACGAATCACTTTCTTATTATATAGTTTTATTAAATTTATTTCTGTTTGTTTATAATTCATTTCATTTCTGTGTGTTTAAAGACTGATTTATTTGTTTGTTTGTTTATCGATCTTTAGCCTTTGTATATATATATATATATATATATATATTTAAACAATTTAAGTAAATAAATCGTAATATAAATATTAATAAAATTTTCAATTTAATTAATTTAATTTATTTATTTAAATAAATAAATCATAATTAAAGTATTTAATCTCAAATTTATCTTAATAAATTTTAGACATAAATCAATTAAGTCAATACTTAATCTAGGTAAAATTATAATCGAATATGAACTACAGTTTTATCCTTAACTTCATAAAACTTATTTTTAATCAAGTCATACTTGATTTAATTTTTAGTTTCCACTTTCTCATATTCATTTTTATGTGTGTAACTTTTTAGGTTCCAAATATATTGACAATAAATATAAATTAAATTATTTAATTAATTAATATTTAAAGGTCAAGTACACTGTCTAGCAAAATATTAAGACTACTTAAATATTTTGAAAAGTCAAAGTGGTTTGACTTAACCCTTCAGTGCATAATTTATCAATGTAATTAATATCCCTTTATAATTAATATTTTGATTTAGTAATTAGGCATGGAGTGTGTGTGTTTTACTAAATCATATTAGTTTTCTTAATCTTAGCTATTGATCAGTTGAATGAAATTTCAAATCTAATTTGCTAATTTCATTCTACTTTGCTTAAGGATTTCTCAATCAATACTAGTAGAGAACAATTAGAACATTTTTCTATTTTACCTAGGATGATGAATCCTCTTTTAATTACATAAGTATCTTCAAAGAGGTCCTACTATGTCCAATTAATTATCGTTCACATTATTCATATAATGAATAATGTGAATGAAGAATTAAAACATAATCATCCCTATATAAGATAGCTTAGCAATCTCAAGTCAAAGGATAACTTATCCAACCATCACTTGTGTATTCCATAAACACATGTAATTCTATATTTGAAATCCTCATGCAAGTCAATTCAGTGAACTTGTTTAAATAACAAGCACCTATATATCTCAGCTTATGAGAACAGCTGCTTCCCTAAGGAAAGAACATAATATGCACTAATCTCAATAGCTCTAATCATTGTCTAATAATGAGGAGAACATCGACTATGAATATTTAGATACATTGCTTTAATGCAAATATAAAACTCATAATTATAACACATTATAATTTATTTTGCAAAGCAGTATTATCTCATGAACTTTATCTTTTATCAAGATTCAATCAATATAACATGAAAGATAAATAAATGTCTTATATTAATAATAAAATATTTATTACATGAAATATTATATCCAAAATATAACTAATCAAATTGGCTATGAGACATATAACTGTCAGGTCTTCATCTTGTTTGCTTTTAATATGGTTGTTATGGGCATTCATCTGACCAATGTCCTTCTGAGGAACCCATTGGCTTTGTTGATCATAGTGCATCTATTATTGTGGGTCTAGAGCATGATGGTCCATCTCATTCTAATTGTCTTCTTGAGAACCATTGATAAATCCGGCAATTGTAAAAGATTATCGTGAGTGGATGTTGGTTAAGAGGGACAAATGTAATTCTTGCTCCCAAGATCGTAATTTCCCAAAAAAAATCAAAATGATGTGAATTAGAAGGATAGGGTAAGAGGCAGGAGAGCATCAAATCCCAACATTAGGGGTTTTAGGTTTGGGATTTGATAGAGAATCCCATTGAGGATGGGATTCCTAATAAGTAATTAGCGCATTTTGAGTGACATGAGGAGAAAGACAATTTGCATATGCATGGCTAGAGATGGTGCCCTTGTAGTAGAGCTTATGGTGAGACCTTGCCTACTTCAGTAGATTAGAGATGCACAACAGGGTCACGAGACCATTGCCTTATGGAAAGGCCTAGTCAGAGAGGGTAAGAAGAAAAGATTTGAGATTAGGGATGATTACTTATACTTTGGGGATCGGATTTGTGTGCCTAAGATATTGGATTTAAGGAGTGTCTTAGAGGAGGCCCATACTAGTCCATATTCTATACATCCAGGTAGTAATAAGATATATCAGGATCTGAGGGCACAGTATTATGGCCAGATATGAAGAGGGACATTGTGAATTTTGTATCGAGATGCTTGACCTGTCAGCAAGTTAAGGCAGAGCATTAGGTCCCATCGGGTCTGCTACACCCTATCTCTATTCTGGAATGAAAATGGGATAGGATTGTCATGGACTTTGTGGTTGGTTTGCCTACTACACCTCGGAAGAAAGATGCTATTTGGGTCATAGTCGACAGATTGACTAAATCAGCGCATTTTCTTCCTATTAGGACTGACTACACTATGGAGCAGTACGCAAAGCTCTACATTGATGAGGTTGTGAGACTTCATGGAGTTCCTTCTTCCATTATTTTTAACAGAGATCTGAGGTTTACTTCAAGATTCTGGAAGAAACTATATGAGGCTCTGGGTACTAGATTGCACTTCAGCACAACCTTCCATCCGTAGACAAATGGTCAGTTAGAGCAAGTGATTCAGATTCTTGAGGGCCTGTTGATGGCTTGTGTGATAGAGTTTGAGGGCAGTTAAGAGAAATATATTTGGCTTGTTGAGTTTGCCTATAATAATAGTTGTCAATCGAGTATGCAGATGAATCCATTCAAGGCTTTGTATAGTAGGAGGTGTAGGACACCTCTATGTTGGACAAAGCTCAGTGAGGGTAAGATAGTGGGTCCTGATTTGATTCACGATACAGAGGATAAGGTTAGAGTCATTAGGGAAAGGTTGAAAGCAATTTCAGATCGTCAGAAGTCGTATGCTGATCTTAAGATGATGGACATCGAGTATTCAGTGGGTGACAAAGTGTTCTTAAAAGTTTCTCCATGGAAGAGAGTTTTGAGATTTGGTAAGAAGGGTAAGCTTAGTCCTAGGTTTATAGGTCCATACGAGATCTTAGAGCGTGTGGGTCCATTAGCCTATAGACTAGCTTTACCATTGGACGTGGATCGAATACATAATGTCTTTTATGTATCTATGTTGAGGAGATACAAATCAGACCCTTCACAAGTTATTTCGGTCGAGTCTGTCACCATCGAGCCGGATCTAACATATGAGGAAGAACCCATAAGGATACTTGCTAGAGAGGTTAAAGAATTAAGGAATAAAAGAATACATCTAGTGAAGGTCCTTTAGAGGAATCATAAGACAGAGGAAGCTACATGGGAAAGAGAAGATTACATGCGACAGCAACACGCTCAGCTATTTATATCAGGTGAAATTCAAGGACGAATTTCTTTTAAGGGGTGGGTAGGTGGGGGAGAACTATAACAGTTCATTTTTCAGTGTCATTTTTAGTGTCGGTAATAGTGATTTATTGGTTTGTGAATAGTACCATTAGTCCGGGGACTTGATATTATTTCAGTCCGAAAAAATTACTATGCATTTCTATTATTTTCTTTAATATTTTTAGAGTATGTTTGCCTGATTTATATGGGTATTTTTTCGAGAATTTAAGTATATAATGAATAGTGTCTTCTAGTGTAGTATATTAAGAAAAATTGAGAAATTATTTTTATGGAGTTAATTTAATAAATTGGTAGTGTTAAATAATAATTAGAGGAGAATTATTTGGTGAATATTTAGAGCCCTTGGATGAGAATACTAGAGACTTAATCCTAGTCATTCATTTGACATAAAATTAAGTAGCCAAGTTTGACTTTGCTACTTAAAATCAACAGTTATAAAAAACACTATTCCTTCTTCTTCCTCCTCTCATTTCCAATGTTAACTTCTTTCTTTCTTCTCCTCCATTTTTTTTCAATTTCTCTACTCATAAAACTTCACCATATCACCTAATTTAAACCTTGAATTAGTAATTAAAGTTAAAGGCCTAGGCTAAGGAAGTAATATTTGGTGATCCTACCAAAGGAATTGGAGAAAAGCTACTAAACAAGTAAGTTGTGAACTTTAGATTTTGTAAATTAATAAGTGAAATTCATAGTTTAGGCATATAGTTGATGCATTAAATCATACTCCATCTCTTTCTTTGTTATTTTCTTGATTTTAATTCATGATTTTTGCTACTTTGAAGAGATGGATGAACCATTCTCTAAAGGAAAGGAGAAAGCTAAGGAGTAGAGTTTTCTAAGCTTATTAAAGTTTGTTTTCAAAGTTAGTGTAATAATATCTTCCTTCCCCTTTCATTTCTTTAAGTTTTCAATTTTTAGGTTTTTGAATGAATTTTGAAGACTTAAAGAAGGCTTTGAGTGTGTAAAGAATGAGTTTTAAGTAAAGGTTTTAATACTTTAGTTTTGTTGGGGAATTGGCTATTTGGTTGCTTTTATATAATTTGGCATGAAACCTAAGCATGATGGTAAGCTTGAATGGGAAAAGGAACACTTCCTTCCCTTTCAACCATGAATGGTCGAACTTCCTTAGGAGGAAGGGCTTGAGTTTTAGTTTCATGCTTTTGTTTTCTTTTGAGATTAAAGTGTTTTTGAATGATTTCTCTTTAAGTAAATGTGGTTATTTTGAAAAGAAAATATTTTCCCCTTTTATTAGTAAGAGAGGCCGAACCTAGCTTGGTGAAGGGCCTTGAGTTTTCTTGATTTTTACGTTTGATTTGGACTTTAATTAGTTAATTGATAAGTAAATTAAAGGTAGTTTAAACCTTCACTTTGTATTCTAATGTTTAAGAATTTTCAAGACTTAAAGAAGGGTTTGAGTGTGTAAAGAATGAGTTTTAAGTAAAGGTTTTAATACTTTAGTTAAGAAATTTAAGCTTGAAATACGATATTTGGAGGAAGGGAAACTTCCTCCCCTTTGTTGACGTAAGGAGGCCGAACCATCCTAAGGTGGTAAGGCACAATTTTTCTTCTCTAATATTGGTTTTTAAATATTTTTAAGCTATGTATACATGTGTATTATGAAAGTAGGATTTTTATTTGGAACATAAGTGAGTTTTGATGGATTTTTACAATTTGTAAGTTAAGGAAATTTGTAATAATAACTATTAAGTTATGAAATATTCTGTTAAGGAATCTTGCATATGAATAAAGATATTTTATGAAGACATAGATTTGTTTTGGGCTCAAATATGCATGGTTGAAATATAGTAAGATGAGGTTTACTATGTAAGACGAGCATGCTCGGCTTTAATGTCTCTCTATTATATTATAAGCTATAATCATATGTTAGGCTCTGGATGCCTTCTGAATAAGCGAACACACTAATTATTCTCTGGTGGCACTTTCACAAGGCACATCTCTATCTTTGGTGGCGCTTTCACAAGCCACATCTCTGTCTCTAGTGGCGCTTTCACATGCCACATCTCTATCTCTGATATCTTTGAAATCGAATCTAATTATATTTCTCTCACTATACGTATGAGCCCTCAACTAAGAATAAATTCTTTTCTATTGTAAAAGAAAATGGAAATATATTAGTATTTATATAATAAAATAAATATTCTTATATTTGTCAAATTATGAATTTATTTTTAAGAATGAACTTGTTTTTTATTTTCCAAATATTTTAATTTGATTTCTACACTTTCGATATTTTAACATTCGATTTAAGTATTTCAAGTTATATTTTAAGTTTGTTGCTTAGGCAACCTTTACTATTGTATTATTAAATTATTTAGCACCACTGAGCGATATACTTAGCGCATTGATTTTTGTCGTGCGCAGGATTAGAGCAGTGGGTGCTATTCGAAGACCAAAGGCGTAGCATCAGAGAAGAATCCTTATTTTGGGTAGGACATGTATTAAGATATATTTGTGATATGTATAGAAATATTGTAAGAAGTTGAGGTTGTATACATTAAGTTGTAATTAATGCAGTATGTGATAAATGAAGAAATATTAAATTTATGTGAATTTAAAGTGTATGTTTATTAGTATTTAATTCTTGAATGGTTGGCAATATATTATGATAGAACCTAAGATGGTTTAATGTGGATATTTAGAAGTGCTGCATAACTATTGTGTTGATTTGGGCTATTGGGGTTCGGAGGATTATATTTGGAAGTGCTTTGTTTTTCATTTATTTGGCAAGTTTCATTTTTAAGGGAAACTCTTACGGATTTTCCGTAGGAATTTTCTTAAACTTTTATTTGTAACCATATGTTACTTGCCTCCTTATGAAAACTTAGCCACTTCTAATACGTGATTTATAACCATTAAGTAAGATAAGATGGTGCTCTGGCACTGAATATGACACTCATTGTAGTGTCCTCCAGAATTATGCGGCGGGTGTTACACTATGTTTCACGAAAACCCAAACCATTCATCATATCCTTAAGAAAATTCCAATTGACTCTATCACAAGCTTTAGTGATATCTACTTTCAAAGCACACCCACCCCTCCTCCATTACATCGCCTTTTTAAATTATGTAATACTTCACAAACTAATAAAATATTATCTTATATCATCCTACATGGAATAAAGGTTTATTGACTTAAAGAAATCACATGCGAAAGGACAACTTTCAAACCGTTAGCTAGGACCTTAGATGGAATTTTATATATCACATTACAACAAGCAATGGGTCTGTAATATTTAGAAGAATGGGGAGTTTGGATATTCAAATAAGAACTACTAAAGTGTTGGTAAGGGTCTCAAGAAAAGTACCTTGCGCTAACCATTCCCTACATTCACGAATAATGTATAGAGCAACAATATGCCAAAACTTTCAGTAAAAAGCTAGATCAACCCATTAGGACCAGGTGATCTATCAAGATGCATATGAAAAACAACCTCTCTGAATTCCTCATCATTGAACTCTTACATTAAAAAATTGTTATCTTCAGATAATAACCTTCTTTTTCACCAAATAAATCACCTTGCTAGTATCCGCTTCGTTATTGACATACACTTGAGAAAAATAATTTTACATAACATTATGCATGGCCACTCTCTCGTCAATCAACACACCAGCCTCATCCCTTAACCCCCAATATTATTAGTTTTCCTCCTTCCCTTCGTATACGCATGAAAGTACTTAGAATTAACATCACCTCCCTAAAGCCAAAATAACTTGGCTTCTTGATGCCTCTTAATGTCTGCTTGCTCTAAGATAAAATTCCATTTCTTTCGTAAAGCCAAATAATCTTCCAAGTCCATGGTATTCGATGCATCTTGCGACAATTGACTCAATAGAGCCTTACGATTTCTCTACTTTCGATTGCGACCTCTCCCTATTATGTTAGAGCTTCTACACAACTCCTATTTCTATCGGTAACAAACACATTACCAAAATAATTCCATCCCAAATAGACCACCTCTATAATACCCTCCTCTAGCATCCATGAATTAAATCTGAACCATCGATTACCCCCTACTATGCTAGAGTTTTTATCTAAAAATGGCTTATGATCACTGACCGGAGCTATTAGAGTGAAATTATTGGAATCCAAATATCTTGTCGGCCATTCATTGTTAGTTAAATACCTATTAAGCTTCTCATAAATGACATGTTGGTAGTGTCTACACTATGTCCATGTAAAAACCAAGCAACTAAAAGGGAGTTCATTTAAATTGCAACCCTAAAGAGTTTGCCTAAACCCATCTAATAGATATCTTGGATGAGTATCTCTAAAGATTTTTTTCTCTTGACGAAGTAGGTCATTAAAATCATCTTAACACAGCCAAGGCTTCGTGTCTCTACTTGCAAAAGCTCGCAATAAATTTTAAGATTGTCTTCGTCCATTTCTTTTTGAAAAACCATAAAAGCTAGTAACCCTCACCTAATTGTTATTCAGCAAAATATTACAATCAATTAAAGTTAAAAAAAAAAAACCTATTACGTGAAGATTCATAGACCCTTACCATAAAACAGCCATACCACCTCCTCAACCCAATCTATCCACAGTAAAACTGTTAGAAAATCCTAACTGTTATTGAACCTGCTCCACTTTACTTTCTAGCGCTATTTTTTTATCTAAAAAACTCATCACCGGCGTATATCTCAAGGCCAACTCCTTGAGAACTCTTACTATACGGGGGTTTCTAAGGCATCGATAGTTCCAACATAAGGTATTCATTGCACCCAGCTACCCTAGACCTTGAGATTAGCTGGTATGAAGGGAGATGAAGCCACAATTAAATCCTTGGATCTAAAAATGACTAGGGCAGTTTTCTTCTATGGTTATGGTCTCCTCTTCCTATCATCAGTTCATGGAATAGTTTCATTTTTCAAGGAAACTCAATTTTCACCATTACTATCCATGTCCATAAAACTCGCATTCTACTTGCCTTGAATGACTTGTGAAAGATTACCCATAAAGGCTCTATTCAACTCATGAACCTTAAGACCATGAAAATTTGTGTTCAGTCCCCTTTCCACAAACACACTCTTACTAATGTAATGTGCTCCATTTTTTTCTCTGAACTACACACTCAACTTTTAGGTCTATCGTCTCAATGGAACCCTCAAATTATTCATTCCATTCAAGCTCTATTTCCTCCTTCCACCTCTATCATCTTATCTCACAGAAACTATCTATATGGCTTAAGTTACCACACAAAAAATAAAAAAATAGACAGCCTCTCATAGTGGAAGAGAATAAAGAAAGCCTCCCCACTTGGAATGATAATCTTCTTCTTCCTTCTTATAGGTTTTCTAATGTCCAACCTAACTGTACACACATAAAAGTCAATGCTTGCACAAGGAACACCTTGCTGTCATATTTCATAAATTCCCCTCTGAAGTTCCTAAGAGATTATTTCACTACTATCCCATCATAAAACCTTTAGGAAGGTCATTTACCTATACCCAAAAATCAATAAAGAAGAGAGGAGCTAACATGGGATCTTCTCCCCCCTTCAGGTGATGTAAAATCAATAAATGTCTGCAAAAGTGCCATGGGGAGCCTACCTGAATATGTTCCAAATCCACTTCATTGTAAAAATAAGATAGAAAATGCTTTGCTCCAAGGTCAGTAATAGTAGCGCCCCTTAACGGATGCCATAAATTTGCAAAAGTGGTTTGAATAGACAGAAAATTGATTGAGTTCAAGGTCAAAATACCTCACCATACAAAAGTCTTGATATGGTTCTACCATGCCTACACCCTATTGTATCTTGTACCCTTCATCTTCTTCTTCAAGAGAAAGAAATTTCATGTTACACTCTATACTAAATCGCAACTAGAAAAACCTTATAGAAAGGGAAATAACTAGAGCAACACTCATTCTCATGAGGGTAAAAGGATGAGAGAAAAGCAGAGAGGGTTGTGATAAGGGTATAGTTTAAAGTTTGAAAAAAGAGTGGCAAAAAATAAATTTTATGATTTTTAGGGTTCTAACTACACTTAAGATTATTAGTGTTTTTAGAGTGGGAGATGACTCAAACGGGAATAGCTTTAGAATTAAAGCTCATGAAGGTTGTAAAGAATATGAAAGAAGACACTGTCTATGACGAGAAAGGGAAGATCTAAGAGTGCTTAGCACAAACCTAGGCTTTCGACATAAGGACGAAGGCAGAGTTCATGCTACAGGAGCATATGATATTCCACATACAAAAATTTATTATTATTTTTAAATTTTAATTATGTATTTAATAAAAAAATAAAATATAACAAAAAATATATATAAATGTAATCTATACTATATATAAATGTAGGAATAGACAAAAAATAATGGGATTTCCTATAATAGCTTTGTAGTAATTTGGAATTCTAATATATCTATTTAGTTAGATTTTTTTATGAATTTCAATCGGAGAAAATATGTCCGCTTATCCTTTTGAATATCCTTTTAGCTAGAATTTTTTATGCATTTTAATTGGAGAAAATTTTTACATCTATTTTCACTATTTGATCTTGCATTATTATTATCTAATGATTTTTATAATTGATAGATTTTGATATTCTTAATTATAGGTTCTCATATTATATTGTTTTCTAAGAGTTAAATTGAATTAATGATAAGAAATTTAAATTTTTTTAGTTAATTGTATTCTAAAGTTTTTTTAAATATGAGTAAATAATTTACTATTAAAGTTTATTTGATAAATAAAATAAAATTAAAATATTAGATATATTCTTTTTCTCTCTTTAACTGTTTTTAGAGCGTGTACACTTGTTTGGACTATTTATATATTATTATATTTTAAAATTTTATAATTCTAATTTGACAAAAACAATGGAAGTATGGAATTTTAGTATTATTAAATAAATTTTTTTTCATTTTTTAGATTAAATCTTACTAAAAAATAACTATAAAGTTTGAATTAATAAAAAAATGACAATTCGGGCATATTTGATATCATTTTCATTTTTAGTTTTTCTAGATTAAATATGAAATAATGAGATAATTTAAGAGCTCTCTTTTATTTAGTATTTTATTTTCTTTCTTTTATGGAATATATGAATTTTTATTTAATTTATCTATTTTATGAAATAAGTCATGTCCCAGTGCTAAGATAGATATATAATTGAACAAGCCTTAAACTTGTAAAACCCCTCTTGGATTGTGAGGCAAGTCATAGCATCCAGAGTAGACAATATGTCATAGAGCTAGAACATTACAAAAAGAATCATGTATGAACAAGTTTCTTATATAATTGGGCTATTACAAAGAATATCAAGTGTAAAAATGTGCCTTATAAAATTAGGCTATCACTAAAAGTGATCATTGTTCGATTCATTCCTTTTGCAAAATTATATTTGTGCTTTGCAAGTATACGAGTCATACAAACAGTAAAAACGATTATTGTTCTATAGAGATTGGAGAATAGACTATTAATTTTCTATGCTCGACAATTATTAGAAAGTCTGAATAAAGTGCAATTTGATTTAAGCTAAGTTGCAGTAAAATTAAATAAATTCAAATTAAAATTAGCAAGTAGAGAAAGTCAAAAATAAATTCAAGCAAATAGTTATTGAGAAGGTCTAGCTATAGAATCTCTATTAATTTTTAGTGCAAACCTTGAATATTTGATTTTTTGCATCCAATTTCATTTCTTGAATCTCAAAGGACGACTAAAACCACATAACATGTAATTTTGTAGCCTAACATCGTAAAAACTTTTATGCCAATTCTTGAAGGAGAACTAATCTAGAGTATGTATATTTCTCTCTCAAGTTTAAATGGAATGTTAAAATCATGCAACATAAACTTTCTTAGCCTAACACAATTAAAATGCATTGAGCTGGTGTTAATTCTTTTACCCTCAGAGAACTTAGCCTATTTATAGGTTTAAAAATTATATGTCTAATATGTGGGATCTAATCTAGTTTATCACCCTCTTGGTTTTGTTCAAATAGATCTAAAATCATATAAATATGGGTCCAACACATTCACATGAATTAAGCTCAACGCATCAAATTAGAAATTTAAGCATTTAACATAAATCATTCTATTCAAAGTTGCATTTTTAAGTTAATAGACAAATATCATAACTAGATCCAAATATATAGTCTAGCATTATTACGAATATGTCAATTAAAATAAAACACACAAAAGGAATAAAATGCATAAATAACAAACTTTGGGTTTATTTGGTTGGTTGACCATAATGCTCACATCCTAAGCTTGTCAAAATCTTTGCTCTTTCTCCTTTTGTGTTGTAGTAACACTAGTGGTAAGTTACTGACTCTCTCATCTAAATTTGCTGAATTTTTAATTGGCTACTCCTATTCTCTTACACGACAACAAGTGCCAAAGAGAGTGTAATGTTAAAAATTCCTCTCTTTGCTCCTTATATAGTTTCTTTGCTTTGCTCTCATTAGTCCATATCACACACCACTTGCATAATTTGCATTTGTAAAAGTTTCTCCAATGCCCAAAGAAATGATAAAAAATGATAAAGAGAAGTTGCTTATAAGGCTAGGTGCAATGTTCCTTCAAAACTGCAGTGTTTCAGCTCCAAACGATCTGCCAGAAGATCTTCTTGTATCTCACTTTGTACTTAGTCCATATTCTTCCACATTGATCAACTCTCCTTCATTTTTTCTTCATGGCTAGCGGAGTGTTGGACTTGGATTTGTTCGGCTTCTAAGAGTATTTCTTGAATTTCGACAGCAATAAATCTTCAAGGGCCTCCTTTGTTTTGATTTGGTGCCAAATGGATTAAATTTGGTCCATTTTTCCTTGAAGTAGCAAATATTGGTGTAGCTCATTTGCAAAGCAAATAAAGAGAGAAAATCACACAAAATCGATTTTATTCTTATTTTATTATTTAAAATAAAGCTAAATTTAATTAAAACAACTGATAAATGTATGCATATTTTATTATTATCAAAATCTCCCACACTTGAATTGTTGCTTGTCCCCAAACAATGTAAGGATATCTTCCATGCAATGAATGAAAAACTTCACCTCATTTCATACTCAAATATGAAATTAATGGTAGATTTTTATTATGAGATTAATAAATCCTAAAGCTCTATCATGCTCAAAGAAGTATTTGCCACACTTAGCTATGATCATGTTCCTTCTAACTAGTTCTTGTATTACTATACGGAAATAGATGAACTTAGAAGAATACAAATATGCCCTTAGAAAAATGTTATTAGATATATAGACAGGTAGATATATGATTGAATTTCTAAATACCATAAGCAAATTTCACAACACTTTCTCCAATAATGAAGGAAACATAACTTCAAGGAATCAACAGGGCTTTTCAAGGTTATAACATGATAAAAGGGATTAATATGGGTTAATACCAAAGAAAGGTTTTAAATAAGGCTCAAAGTAAGAAAATATTCTTTTGATTTTCAAAGTTTGAAGAATAATGAGAATTTAGACTATTGCGTTTTGAGAGAGCTTAATGTTTTTGCACCAATAGTTTTTTCCTTTGCTTCTCTTCTTTCTCTTTCTTTTATTTCTCCCTTTATTATTGCATCTTTATTATTATTATTATTATTGTTATTATTATTATTATACATTTATTTAATATTTTTTTAGGGAAGTCTTAAGAGAGAGAGAGAGAGAGAGAGAGAGAGAGAGATAGAGAACTTTTATGTACTTGTCCCTTCTTACTGGTGTCTCATTTGCTAATTGAGTTTTGAGTTCTTATTGCACTTTTCTAGCAAATGGCTCTTTTTATGGTCACACTTCCTCTTTTATTTAAAATTTATGAACCTTGATAGACCATCTCATGTAATTTTTAGAGAAGGAAATTGCTCTCATATGGTGTAGTCCAATCTCCCTAAGTTTGCTACTTAAAAATCAAAGAAATAATTTTTCTCAAGGGTGATAATCAAAAAGTCTTTTTTAGGTTTTGGTTCTTTATATGGGTTATATTGCAAGAAAATTGTTGAAAGTTTCAAAGGGGCTAACAAAGGTTAGATTTTAAAGGGTAGGTTGGAAGGTTGATGTGATTAAATTCCCTGAATCATGTTCTTATAAGTGTCCAAACCTTAAAAAAGTCTTGAAGAATTTATTATAGGATTCGCATGTAGCATCTTTTACACATAATTTTTCTTAGGCAAATTGTATTCTACCTATGTATTATCTAGTTTCCACAATCATGAAAGTAAACCACAAGTTTAAGTCTTAAGGTTAAGAATAAAATCAAAGGGCATGGTTTTCAAACCAGTCTTGTAATTAGTGAACCCAAAGTGGTAATCAAGAGCATTATAGCTAAAATAACCCGTTAATTTATTTTTATAAAATTTTGATTCAAAATTTAATTATAAATTCTAGCCAATGAAAGACAGTTTCGTGTTCTACAAATCGAACCTAAAAAGCCAAATTCAAATAGTTAAACTCGATTGAAAACCTCTAAATCAACGAAAAACCACACTGAATTGATGAGGTGGACAGAATCGATTCAAATCGAACCGGAACCATTTTGTTATATATATAATAAAAATAATAATAAAAAAAATAAATAAAAATAATAATAAAAAAAATTTTTCCTCTTCCTTCCCATCCCTCTCTCCCCGACCCTCCCTTCTCTCACTGTCATCACCGCTCCTCAGCTTACGACGATCGACGCAGGAGGACGAGTACATCAGATGCAAGAGCTCGACGAGAGGATGAAGTTGATGGCCTTGGTTTGTGTGATCAGTGCCTGAAACGAAGGAGATTGTGACTGGAGCTCCTAGGATTTGGCGCGATGAAATTTCAGGCAATCCGCGCGATTCCAGCAACTCCAGCATGAAGGATGAACCCAGATTGACTCCCCTTCTCCCTGCGAGCGTTTACCCTCTACAAATTTCAAGTATTGTGGTTGGATTGCGAAACCACCATGTGCGGTGGAGGGGTAGAACTGTCGAGCTCGATTCCGGCCAACTGAAGCAGTGTCTTGCAAAACTAAGGCCATAATCGAGTTCCCCTCAGAATTTCGAACATTTTGGTGTTAATTGCATCAATTTCTGGGCAAGTGCGATTTTTCGGCCACCATGCATGGCGGCGACTGCGGCGGTCCGGCGAGGTACCCAATAGGCAGAATGTTGCATTTTGCATGCTGAACACGAATCTAAAGTGCGATTATTGATCGTATAAATTATATTTCAGTCACTTAATTTCAGTATAAAATTCAAATTAGAAATTTATTAATGTTGGATTAAATTGGCTTAATTATAATTAAGTAAATTACATGAAAGTTACTTAGTGAAATAAACTTCTAAATTTATTAGTGAAATTAGCCAATTTAAATGGATTACAAATAAAAGTGATAAAGATTTATGAATTGAAAAAAATGTAAAATAAAGACAGTTGAATTGTTAAGGGTAGAACAATATAGATACCCAAATTGTAATTATGAGAAATAATGAAAATGGCGGACGGTATGTTAAACCGTTTTGCCCGAAGGATGGGCTGTGGATTGTTTCTGAAAATGTGAAATTGGATACATTAAATAATAAATAAAATGTTGTCAATGCAAGATAGAAACAGTAAAGATAGAATTAATATGATGTATGAATTATTTTAAAATAAACTAATTAAATAAATACAAATATGATTTGTATTTGATTGAGTTTAATATTATATTCAAAAAGGGAAATTTAAGTAATGTTTGAAGAATAAATAAATTTAAAGGAATTTAAGAATTTTTATTCTTGAATCCTATTATATTATTGGGTAAAAATAAAAGGATTTACATATATGCACAATTGATTTTATTATATGACATTATGTAATTGTTTGATCGAATGTAATGGATATTTGAAAATAGAATTTTCAAACAATTATTGAAATATAAGAAAATAAATGAATTTAAGAATTTAGTTCCAAAATTTTATTATATTAGTTAGTAAAATAAATAAAGAATGTTTTTAATAAATAAATCAAGTTAGCCAAATAATTTATAAGGCTTAAAGTTATTAAGGGGCATAAGTGGTCAAAGGATTCTGATAAATATTATTTTAAATGAAATCTAGGGAGTTAAATGCCAAATTAATTGGAAGGTGAAATAAATAAATATCTGTGCATATATGTATATAAATGACCTTAATGAATAGAATGTGGCAAATTAATGATTTCATCTAATTATTAAAGTGAATGATAAATTTAATTAGAAGGTAAAGAAATATGAAATATTTAATTAAATGATTTTAATAAGTAAATTGGGTAATGATTTTGATAATTGGATTTAAATTAAATGGATTACTTCTTTAATCATTAAAGTAGTAAATAAATCCATAATAATTGATTTACTTTAAAAGTATAAATAATAACATTTGAAGAAAGAAGAGTATAAATATATACTGTGAATAAAACGATAATAAAGGACTGAATATGAAATGTTAATTTGATATTAGGTTGAAGAAGCTTAATAAACTATTGTGAAAGCCTGGTTGATCTGTGAAAATCAACTTCTTGCTTTTAGGTGAGTAATAATATATAATGTTCTACCAAATTCATTACAACATAATTTATTTTCAGCATTGTGGTTATTATTTCTAAATTCTTGCATACCTAGTATGTGGATGAATGGTTGTGCAATAATGAATGCTGTGAATAATTGGTTGTACATGATGATAAGTGGTTGTTGTGTGGGAGTTGGAATGAAGTGAATCACTTGGGTTGAGAGCACGGGCATGGTGAGAATGCCGTCGGTGGGCCATAAGCGGTGGGAGTGGCGCCCCCCCTTGTGCACTCTGGATGATGACACGTGTCATAGAAAAATATTTTCATAAAGAAATTATTTTGCGAAAAATATTTTATCTGTTTATGGTTTTGCCCGAATGAGGGTGGGCTCCCTGGGTGCACAAGTCACAGGACTATGGAATCACATGCTGTGATATGATGGATATTAAAGCATGCTAGGGGAGAGCATGGTCCTGTTAAGGTGATTTCACCGACTAACATTCACTTGATGCGCATATGGTTGAAGTTGTTTGTGGATGATATGATTGCCATTGTGTGAATGGAGAATGTTCATTTAGAATGTCTTAAGTATCATTTGTGTGAATGTATGAGTTTGGTATTATATGTTATTATTCACTGAGTTTTATACTCACCCCTTTCCCATTATCCCTTATGTTGTTTCAGGGGATTGTGAATCATTTGGTAGGATTTAAAGCTTTAGCTTTCGTTTCTTTCAAGGTTGTGTAAGAATTGTTTAAATGTATAAGATATAATTATTTAAAATTCTTATAATTGTATAGTAGTAAAAAATCCGCAGTTATGATAAGATTGTATTATTTTAATAATAATGTTAAGAAATTGAAAAATTTTATAGGAATGATTGATATTTGGAGACTATGTGATATGAATAGTTTGATTATATTATGACAAATAAATATTGCATGAGAAAATATTTTTATTAAATGGATATGGGCCCAAGATGTGAACAGTCCTTAATATTAAGGCTGGGTCAGAATTATTAACTCTGATTATTATATAAATAATGTCATAATATGGGCTTACTATTCCGTTAGTCAAATGATAATAGGAATGAATTTTGGATAGTTTAGGCTTACTACGGGCATCGGGAGCCTTAAGCTTACCTAGGTCCTAATGCCGGTCCGGTCCATGGAAACGGGTCGTGACAACTACTATGCCAATGTGGCCATTAGCGGGACTCTTGTCATGGTAAGTCACTTACTAACTGTAAATTTATAAGATGTAATTGTTAAAATAATTGGCCAAAGTTGTTAAAAAGGCTAAAGTTCAGGATTATTTTTAATCAATGTCAAGAAAAAAAGTGATAGTTTTTTTAGTCATTCCAAAATGTCAAAATTTATGCTATAATAATTAAATATTAAAAAAGATATAAAAATTCAATAAAATTATCAATATAGTAAGAGTAGAAAAACCAAATGCTGTAAAATTAATTAATCATAAATCCGCTTTAATTCGAAAATTGATAATATTATTTATAGGAACCTGTTTAACAATATTATTATCTTACTTAAACTTGTTCTTTTCTTTAAAAGGATGGTATCAAATACCTTTACACTAATCTTTCTTGACAAATTTATTTATGAACGTAAATTTTTATCAATCTTCGTGATTGAAATTTATTATATTTTGATTGTAAAGTTTAGCACATCTCGAATTTTCAAGTTATAATTTTTTTTTTGATTTTTTTTCTTCTTTTATTTTGTGTCATATAATTATTATTTTAAATTAATTTATATAAAAAATTCAATAAATTTTTTTTAGCATAATATTGATTGTTAGTCATAAATTATTATAATATATCATTTAAAATAAAAAATATTATAATTAAAATTTATAAAAAATTTAACTATATTTATTAAATTAAATTTGAATATTACAAGTTATAAAATTATTTATTGATAAATAAATTATATATTAGAAAATAATTTTAATAAAAAAACCTGAATGTATTGCCAAGTTGTATATACACTTAATATTGAGCTATTCTTTGCTGTGTATGTAATAAATAATCTTGACTAACATTGGTAAACTAACAAACTTTGATTTAATAATTGAAAAAAAAACTCTGAACTTTGACATTTTTAATAATTTTGGCTAATTATTTTAACAATTATACCTTATAAATTTATCGTCAGCAAGTGACATATTACGACAATGGTCCCACTAATAGCTAAATCAGCATAGTAATAACAGTTGATGGACAGAGGCCATAATTGTTAAGAAAAAATTGTTTCGCAGTATCAATTATAGCAATTAAAAAAATTGGCTAAAATTGTTAAAAATGTTAAAGTTGGTACTTTTTTTAGTCATTAGGCCAATTTGTTATTATGGTAATACATTATAAATATTGGGAATTTTATTATTTTCTATTTCTTTTAACATATTTAACAATAATTTGATTAAAATTAATCATAACTCAATTAGGATTTTATTTGAACTCAATAACGAATTCTATTGCATTTACTACAATTATAAGGATGTTTACAAGTTATGTTATGTGTTTTCATGATTTTCTTTATAATTTCTGGGGAAGAAACGATAACGACGGTCACCAAATTGGAGATGTATGTATAATTCACGATGGAGTATACAGTCAAGTGGTTCATATTTCTAATCCTATAGTAATTTTATTGGTTTTGACTTATTTGATTAAATCAATATAAATAATTTTTTAAAAATATAAGAAATAGTTATATTGACGATATTTAAAATTACAAGTAATTAATTTTTAAATTATTTGGATCATATACCCAATGCAATCTATTAAATAGGCCTAAGAACAAGGACAAAGAAATTAATTAAAGGCCTAAGAATCAAAGGTATTTGTAAAACTAAAAATAATTATTTTTTTGTTTGACTTTCTTTTTTTTAAAGGAATTGTTTGACCTTTGTTGTTCATCCATAAAAACACACCCAACAAATATTACTACGTAATTGTTTTAATTAGTGAGCATAAACCAAAAAATTACTATTAAATATCAATTAAGTGTACTTTGATTAGTCTTTTCATTGATATTGATATAAAGAGTGAGAGGTCTCCTTTTGATTACGTAAATTTTTATAAATTTTGACTCATTAGACTTCTTAGTGAATATAAAAGAAAAACTAGTGTTAATAAATTTTGATATGTAAATTTTACATGTTATGGATATAGATACAGCAAATCTCAATACAACCCACAAACTTGAACTAAACTCACTTTTCAAATTCGATTCAAACTCACATTCTACTCTAAATAACCCATACAGGCTATTCAACTCCAAATAACTTAAACAAGCTAGATATAAGTAAAATTGCAGGTCAACTCACCCAACCCATTGAGTACCAGGTAAACTCAACAAACTTATAATAAGAAAAATTGTCCAAGTTTGCCAGTTCCCCACATTGTATGATAAGACATGGAATGTGTTCTATAGTAGATTGTCTATCCTTCCTAGAAAGTAAAGTCAGGAATTTTTATCCTTCAAGATAAATATGAAACATGGAATGTGTTCTATAGTCGATTGTCCATCCTTGTAAAATAAAGCAAATTCAGGAATTTTGTGTCCTTTAGGGTAAATATTCTCTCTATCAGTCGCTTCATAATAGGACTTATAAAATTTTAGGTGGCCAATTTGTCGAACGCTAGACCCATAAAGCTTCTGTACAGCATCCCTTAAGCCTTCCAAAGTAATTTAAGAAGCAAGAGGAACAAGCTTACCTGCAACTTGAGCAATTGGAACCTGCTATTGATTTATAAAGAACCAAAGGGAGAACATTTCCCCTGGACCATGGCTGCCTTCGAAGCCAACTACCACTCGGGGCACTTGTTGTATCGGACAGTTTTTAATTCATATAGTCTAAGATGGATTGCAGGATTTGTGTGAATATAGACATAAGGAAGACTCCGAAGCCTGCTAGTGGAACGACTAGATTGAAATAACAATTTAGAATGGTGTGTCACCTGCTCCTTCCTCTTACACGGAGGTTACCTCTCATCCGGTTTGACATAAATTGCATCAGTGTCCCCTAAGGAACCTCAAAGCTGTTCCCTCGGGCTCTACTATTCTTGGAAGCAAAATCCACTTCTTCAATCATGGTTTCACATTTATTGGTAAGTGATAAAGTAATAGGAGATGATATAAATTTCTCAAACATAAGTTTCTATCACTTCCAAAAAATTCTATTTTTACTTTTCCAAGCCTTAATTTCTTCAATGCTTCAGTAATCAAGAAAGATATAGTATTATTGTTGATTTGATGTGAGAAGCATACCAGATCAAACAAGGTATGGTGATCCAAATAATTTTATTTTATTTTTTAATATTTAATTTTATTTTCATATTTAAATAAATATTTTTGCAATGAATCTCAAAATAAATATTTTTTTCCTAGAAAAAACAAACCAAACTTGCCTTACATTCTATCAACTTAATATTAGAATTTGATTTTCAAAATGCTTGATTGTGAAAAGAAATACAGACTAAAAAAAATCAATATAGTTATCTTTTTTGTCAATAGCATACTTTGAATATGTCTATTTGCAATTAATTAGATTAATAGTCTAATTGTTAATTTTCTTCCTTCCAATGAAGTTTGTGCTACAAAAGTAAAAAGGAAAAAAGGAAATCTTTTGATTAAGTTCTGTCGTTTAGAAGAAGGAAAGAAGAAAAGGAAGGGAAAGGAAGAGGAAAGGGAGGATGAATGTGTTGTCGTGGGCACGTGCAAAATTGTTACATCAAATGGGTTCTGACACGCGTGGGATCCACACACCACAGTTTTGATTGGAAAAGGTCAATAATAGTTATGGGCATTTGGACAGAAGGCATACTGCAATTGGCCCTTCATCTGAGTCATGAGACCCGGCAACTTCCTTTCTAGAGCATGTTTTTCGAGGCACCGATGAACCTCAACAATAAATAACAGATAAGACAAAAAGAAGGTAAAAATTAAAAAATTTGGTACATCACCCACGAAATATTAAACTCGACGTGAAGTCCACGCGCCAATAAAGAATATAAGGCTAGGAATCGTGAAAGGGAGAGAAATAATAGGCCTAGTACATATATCCATCCATCTGTGAACATTAAATAATAGGCCTTATATATCACAACATATTATGAATGGAATAAGGTTAAAAAAATAAAAAAATAGAAACTATAAATTTAATTTTAAAGAAAATAAACAAATAGGTTATTTATCTTTAAATAAGTTGGATTTATTATGAAATCAGGTGGATAAAATTGCTATACTATATATGTCCTTGTTGGATTTATTTAATTTTTAAAATAAATTAAATATAAAATATTTTTATAGAATATATATTCTATTAAAAATGAGTCAACCCAAATTACACTGATTTCATTAATTTGATTTAATTTAAATATGGTTCATAATTTGATTCCTTTATAATTTTTTATCAACGAACAGTTTGTGTGAAGTCTCAAACCGAATCAATCCAAACCATCACCACCTCCTACCTCTAATATATCTTCTTCTCCTTTCCATCATTGTTGGACGTCTGCAATTCTGAAGGAGTTATTTTCTTTTACATTTGGAGTCTTCCACTGAGGTTAATACTTTTCTCTTTTGGCTAAATAATCAAAGTTGCAGCAACAATTAACACAAGCCATTCATCCACCTGAGCACACCGTTACTCATTGCAGATAATTGCATTAGAAATAATGGAAGCTAAGAATCAAGGTTGAATTGAGAATTTCTATGTCCAAGAAGAAATTTTATTAAATTAATTGAAAAAAGACAAGAAATTTAAGGGTTAACCTACAAAAAAACTCATAAACTATTCGAGTTGTTGCAGAATCACTCTAAACTGACTTTTATCCCCTTGGTACCCCAAATTGAAAAGTTCGTATTAATATCACCCTAAATGCAAATTCTGTTAGGGTTTTCAATAAAAAAAAAAATTAAAGTGGAGCCCATAGAATTACTGTTGGGTTAACTTAATCTAAGGTATCAAAACACACCATTTTGACACCATACTCATGGTTTTACTAAGCCATTTTTTCTCCAAAATCTCTAATCCCTAACACGACTCTCCTCTCTACCTCTCTTCTTTCTTCTTCTTCTTCTTCTTCTTCTTTCCTGTTCTTCTTCTTCCTTCGCGATAATATGAGTCACAGTTGCCTAAATCTGTAACATAATATGATTAAAAGTTAACTTCTACGAAAAGTTAGGGGTGGTGAGTCGCAGCTTTTGCAAATCAAACATGAATCCTTCCCCTCTATTCATCTTTTATCAGTTGACTGTTTGATTCATTTGTAGCTCTTCAAAATCTCAATTGTTAATGTCTTTCTGAGCTCAATAAGGAATAGCGAAACTGAAATTGGATTAGAGATGATAACACAATCAAATGTAGCCGAGTAATTGAGAGTATCAAATTCAATCCAAGTATAACTGTGCATCTGTCTCCTTCTCATCCACCACCAATCTAACTTCTTCAAGATAATTAAGCACCTATTTCTCTCTTCTTTCATCTTCAATTCATGTGCTTTCTTGATTCAAGAATTTTAATTTTTTTTAATTTTCTTTCTCCTTACTAGGAGATCAATGCAAGATTGTTGTGCTTTCTGATTTGCATGCATATATTTATTTACTTGGGGAAATCATTTGTAGCTTTTATAATTTATGGTTCAAAATTCTATCTTTTCTATTGTAATTAAACTCCATCACTGTATGTTCCTGGAATGGAAGAAAGAAGAAGGAGAAGGGTGAATCAAAATAAAACGATGTGTTTTAGTATCAAAACAGTACACTATGTGTTCCTGGAATGGAAGATGTTAGTTATATGCCCTATATCCAATTTGATTGGTTATATTTTTGACATAATATTTCATGTAATAAATATTTGATTGTTAATAAAATACATTTATTTATCTTTGTTTTGACTATGTTTTGATTCTTTGTTTACATTATTCATTACATGAATAATAAGCAACGATTAATTGAACATAGTAGGAACTGTATGGAGATACTTGTGTAATTAAAAGAGGATGCATTACCCTAGATAGATTAGAAAAAATGTTCTAATCGTTCTCTACTAGTATTGATTAAGAAATCTTTGCTCAAGGTGGAATGAAATTAGGAATGAAATTAGCAAATGAAATTTGAAATTTCGTTCAACTGATCAATAGTTAAGGTTTAGAGAACTAACATGATTTAGTAAAGCGGACACACTCCATGCCTAATTACTAAATCAGAATATTAATGATGAAGGGATATTAATTACATTGATAAATCATGCACTGAAATGTTAAGGCAAACCACTTTGACTTTTCAAATATTTGGGCAGTGTTGACATGTTACTAGATAATGTACTTGACCTTTTAATATTAATTAGTTAATATTTGTTGCCAACATATTTGGAACTAGAAAGTCATACACATAAGAATGAATATGAAAAAGTGAAAACGAGAAATCGAATCAAATATGACTTGATTACAAATAAGTTTTATGGAGTTAAGGATAAAATTATAATTTATATTTGATTACAATTTTATCTAGATTATTAAGTATTGACTTAATTCATTTATGTCTAAAATTTATTAAGATAAAATTTAGATTAAAATTTTAATTATGATTTATTTATTTAAATAGTTAAATAAATAAATAAAATTGGTTAAATTGAAAATTCTAATAATATAGGAATTATGATTTATTTATTTAAATTATTTAAATAAATAAATAGGCACATATATATTTAGTTATAATTTATTTATTTAAAAATATTTAAATAAATAATTATAATTAATTTATTTGTGACTTAGGGTTTTTCTATATAAGGTTTAAGAAGTAGTATAGACAGTGGGAGTTGAAAGTGAGAGTGAGTTGTTGCTCATAGCCACAAAACAAAACAGAGAGCCTACGATAGCTAGCACCATCATACGCTCTAATATCTCAATCCTCTAAAATAGTTTCAGAGTTCTTCAATTGTTCATTTGTGTGGACACTGCTAGAGGCTGGACTTTTGCACGACTTATGATTTGCGACAACCTAACTACGTAAATTGAAGTTTCGAAGAATCTGCAAAAGAGGTATTCTTCTAAACATATTTTATTGTTTTATTCGTTTAAACAGATCCCTGTTAATATAATTCATTTATTTAAATTAAATTATTCCGCTACGCATATTTGAAATTGAAACTCAACAGAAGAAAGAAGAAAGAGAAGGAAGAAGAAGGAGAAGAAGAGTGAATCAAAATAAAATTGTGTGTTTTGATATCAAAACGATACGTTTTGATAGGTTGGGTTAAGTTAATCCAACAATAGTTTCGTAGAATCTACTTTAATATTATTTATTTCAAAATTCTAACAAAATTTACATTTAGGGTGATATTAATATAAACTGCTCAATTTAGGGTGTCAAGAGGATAAATGTCAATTTAGAGTGATTTTATAACAACTCACTTGCAAATGCGATTCACCTAGGCACAAAAGGAGGAGAGACACTCTTTGAGTAATACTTTCGAATGGATTTCTTCATATCAAGATAAAGAAAATTAGTTGTCAATTGCCATGAAGACCACCGAACAGCAGTGGGATAAATGAATAAAAAAAGACAACATCTTCACATATGGTGGTTATCACTGTGCAACTGATTATTGTTATTATTTGAATCGAAGTCGAGCTCAAGCATATTAAAGAAGATCGAGATCAATCAAAGATGAGGTTATGAAACAAAGCTTCGATGAAATGAAGAGAGAGATTTAGTGAAAATTTTGAGAGGTGCCATTTACATGAATGGAGCTTACTATTTTAGTGGTCTTAGTCATCTACTGACTTGGTATGTCCTGGGGCCTGTTAATAGCCACATCAGCAAGTTCTTAATAGAAGTTGGATGGAGGTTATAATTGTTAAAAAAAAAAAAATAAGTTATTGGTAAAATTGAAAAAAATTAAAAGAATTAATTAAAATTATTAAAATGACCAAAGTTCACGATTTATTTTATCATTTAGTCTTCTCTTTTTTTTTACTTTTTTTTTACTGATTATATTATCCACATCATCAATATATATATATAATTGCTAATTTACACCCCTTTTTATTTTTTTTAGAAAGTATTTTCTAAATAAATTTTTTAAATTTAATTAAAAATATTAAATTTTTTAATTTTAAAATTATTAAATATTTTAATTTATAGAATTTAATATTTTAAAATATTACTATATATATATAATCTTGAAGAAAAAAATATCTAAAAAGTTTACGTGGCACTCTATTTGTTAATTATTCTATTTTTCCTATTTTTAGAAACTTTTGATTTCTTTTTGAAAATTTTAATTAATTAATTAATTAATAATAACTAATAAAGATAACTTTTAAAATTTTAAATTATGTAATATGTTGTAAATAAAATACTAAAACACCGTTGTATCTTATCTTTATATTTTTCTTATTTTTACTTTTTATAGATTTTAATTCAAGTTAATTTTTGTAATTTGTTTATCTTTAAATTTTATGATTTTCAAAAAAATGAAAGCAATGATGTTTGTTTGCATAAATAACATGAGATGGATAGATATTTTACATATGTATTTGAAATTCTAGAATAAATGGCCCCGGAAAATCCAAAAATTCATAAAATATAGAAATCTGAAATTGGCTTGACTTTGTTAGGATTCGCTGTTTTGTTTCAGTTAATAAATTAGTTAATAAATTCCTATCACTAAGGGATACTCAAGTTGTTTTGATTTGTTGAGCTATTTTCTACAGATTTCTAGCATTTGCTATTATGTAAGACTATATAAAGCCAGTTTGCTGCAATTCAGTAATATCAATATTTCCCTCATCTATTTTCTATCTTTCTCTTCTTTTATTCTTTCTTTAACATTTGGTATCAAAGCCTCCTCATGAGGTTAGAAGTAGCAATCTTCTGAGATTTTATTTGTCTTTCAGCATGACAACATAATCCTCTTCTTTTATTCAACTAGCCATTCCAAAATTTGATGGGCATTATGATCATTGGTTAATGCTCATGGAAAACTTTCTGCGCTCTAAAGAGTACTGGAGAATGGAGTTCTTGCTGCAGCAGAAGGTGTGACTCTGACAGATGTACAAAAGAAGACCTTTGAAGAGCAAAAGTTGATAGACTTAAAGGCAAAGAATTTTCTATTTCAAGCACTAGATCATTCTGTTTTGGAGACAATTCTTAAGAAGGACACATCAAAGGGCATATGGGATTCGTTAAAATAGAAATATCAGGGTACAACTCGAGTTAAGCGAGCACATCTGCAAGCTCGTCGCAAAGAGTTTGAAATTCTCCAAATGAAACATGGAGAATCTGTGAATGAATACATTGCCCAAACTCTTTCCATTGCTAATAAAATGAAAGCAAATGGTGAAGACAAGGGAGATGTTGCTGTTGTTGAGAAAATTTTAATGTCCATGATTCCTAAGTTCAATTATGTTGTTTGTTCCATTGAAGAGTCCAAGGACACAAGCATGTTAACCATTGATGAGCTGCAGAGTAGTTTGCTGTACATGAACAACGTATGGGTTTTCAAATTGAAGAAGAGCATGCCATAAAAATTTCTCATGGAGAACAATATGCAGAAGGAAGAGGTCGCGATAATGGACGAGGTGGCCAAGGAAGAGGAGGAGGCAGGCAAAATTTTGATAAATCAACAGTGGAATGCTTCCGTTGTCACAAGCTTGGACATTTTCAATAGGAGTGTTTATAGAAGGAGGCTAAATTTGCCGAGGCACAAGAAGATTTGTTATTGATGGCATATACAGTTCCAAATATTGCCAACAACGAAGACATATTATTTCTTGACTCCGGTTGCAGCAATCACATGTGTGGGAAGAAGGAATATTTCTTTGACTTTGATACAAATTTCAGAGATTCTGTGAAACTTGGCAATAATTCCAACTTTCAGAGATTCTGTGAAACTTGGCAATAATTCCAACTTGATCGTCAAAGGCAAAGGCAACATAAGACTAGTAATCCATGGAATAGTAATGCCTGATCATCACAAGTGTGTTTTATGTACCTGAGCTGAAGAATAATTTGCTAAGCATTGGGCAGCTACAAGAAAAAGGTCTTGCCATTTTGTTTCAGCACAACAAATGCAAGGTGTACCATTCTGATAAAGGGCTAATTATGGACACAACAATGTGTTTTAATAGAATGCTCATTTTGAATGCTGTTTCTCAACCTATTGTTTTTGCTTGTTTCAATACAATTATAGAGAATACTACACAACTTTGGCATTGTTGATATGGACACCTAAGCTTTCAAGGTTTGAATCTTCTTCAATAAAAGGACATGATTTATGGTTTACCACAGCTCAAGACCCCCTTGAAGCTATGCAAAGATTGTTTAGTGGGTAAACAACATAGAGATCTATTTCCAAAAAGGAGCAATTGGAGAGCTTCCAAAATTCTGCAACTAGTCCATGCTGATATTTGTGGGCCAATCACGCCAATTTCCAACAGCAATAAGAGGTATTTGCTCACTTTTATTGACGATTTCAGCAGAAAATTATGGTTATGTTTTTTAATTGAAAAGTCAGAAGCTTTTGATGTTTTCAAGAAATTTAAGGCTAAAGTTGAAAAAGAAACAAACTAGTTTCTTAAAAGCTTGCGCACTGACAAAGGGGGTGAATTTACATCACAAGATTTCACTAATTTTTGTGATGTAAATGGTATAAAAAGACAATTGACAGCTGCATACTCACCGCAACAAAACGGAGTCGTAGAGCGGAAGAATAAGACCATTATGAACATGGTTCACAGTATGCTTTCAAAAAAGAAGATTTCAAAAACCTTTTGGCCTGAAGCTGTCAATTGGGCAACACATGTTTTGAATTAAAGTCCAACCTTGTTAGTGAAGGATCAAACACCAGAAGAAGCATGAAGTGGAGTCAAACCATCAGTTAAGTATTTTAGAGTTTTTAGTTGCATTTCACATGTTCATGTTGTAGACAATAAAAGAACTAAGCTGGACAGTAAGAGTTTGTGTTGTGTTTTGTTGGGTGTAAATGATGAATCAAAGGCTTACCGTGTTTATGATCCAAATTCAAATCGAATCATTGTAAGCCATGAAGTTGTGTTTGAAGAAGACAAAAGTTAGGAATGGGACAAAACACATGATGAAGCTTGTGGATATGTTTTGGAATGGGGTGATCATGAAAAGGAGCCCAATGATGACACAGAAGCAGATCCTGAGACAAAAGTTGATCCTATTTGCAATATAGGAGAAGAAAGTGAATCTTATCCTAGTGATGAGGAGGTAAATGATCTTTCTTCCAACTCTGCTCCAAGAAGAACAAGGGTCCCACCAATCTTGATGAGAGATTATGAAACGGGTGAAGGACTTTTTGAAGGAGAAGCTGATATGGTTATGTTTTCAAGCACTATTGATGATCCTATTCATTTTGAGGATGTTGTACAAAATGAAAATTGGAAACAAGCCATGGATGCAGAAATGGTAGCAATAAAAAATAATGACACATGGGAATTAATAGATTTGCCGAAAGGAGCAAAAACAATTAGGGTTAAATGGGTTTATAAGACTAAATTTGATGAAAATGGGGAAGTGAATAAATACAAGGCCAGGGTTATCGTGAAAGGCTACGCTCAACAACAAGGGGTAGATTACAATGAAGTATTTGCTCCTCTGGAACGAATGGAGACAATTCGGTTGGTAATAGCACTTGCCGCTCAAAAGGGGTGGCCTATCTATTAGCTGGATGTGAAATCAGCATTTTTACACGGTTAGTTGAATGAGAATGTTTTTGTAGATCAACCTTGTGGGTATGTGCAAAAAGGAGGTGAGCAGAAAGTGTATAAGCTGAAAAAGGCTCTTTACGGGCTTAAACAAGCTTCGCATGCCTGATACAGTGGTATATAAGCTTATTTTCTGAAAGAAGGCTTTGCTAAATGTGTTTATGAACATACTCTATTCATCAAAAGGGAGACAGATGGTAAAGTTTTAATTGTTAGTTTGTATGTTGATGATCTCATTTTTACAGGAAATTATGACTTGATGTTTATAAATTTCAAAAAATCCATGAAACATGAGTTTGATATGGAAAGATGAGCTATTTTCTTGGTCTGGAAATTTCATAAAGTTCAAGTGGAATTTTCATTAGTCAAAAGAAGTATGCTCTGGACATTTTGCAAAAGTTTAGTATGTGTAATAGCAATTCTATTCTTAATCCTATTGTTCCTGGTTCCAAGCTTATGAAAGGTAAGGATGGTATCAAAGTAGATAAGACTTACCATAAACAAATTGTTGGTAGTCTTATGTACCTCACAGCAACTCGACCCGATATGATGTTTGTGGTAAGTCTAATTAGCAGGTATATGGAGAATCCTACTCAGCTCCACTTACAGGCAACAAAGAGGGTGCTGAGATATTTGAAGGGAACAATTGATTTTGAAATTTTTTATAGAAATGGCGGAGATGATGAACTTATTGGTTACAATGACAGTGATTATGCAGGAGATTTAGAAGAAAGAAAAAGTACTTCGGGTTATGTATTTTTGTTGAGTTTAGGAGCAGTGTCTTGGTCCTCGAAAAACCAATCTGTGGTCAGTTTATCAACTACTAAAGCTGAATTTATTATAGCTGCCTCTTGTGCTTGCCAAGCTGTCTGGTTGAAAAGAATTTTGGAAAATTTGGATTTTATTATAGCTGCCTCTTGTGCTTGCCAAGCTGTCTGGTTGAAAAGAGCTTTGGAAAATTTGGATTTGGTTCAAAATAGAACGATTATTGTTTGTTGCGACAATAGTTTGGCAATCAAGCTTTCAAAAAATCCAGTAATGCACGGACGTAGTAAGCACATTGATGTGCATTTTCACTTTAGCAACCATTGCAGTGTTATCCCAGATAAGTCGAGGTTAAACTTGCACCACCAGTAATTCCATGTTGCTTCTTTTATTGCTTTTGATTTTAATGGTTTTCTTTTCTTCTTTTTTTTTTTTTTTTTTCTTAATCCTGAATATACTTTATGTAAACTAAGCAAAAAGGTGATTAGTGATCAATTAAATTAATCAATGTTTTGGATCATGAGTTCACCTGCCTTTTTCATCGTACGCACCGCCAATGGGAATATTTTTGCTTCTGGAGAACAGGATGAAAAATGCATAGCTAAAAATATTTTTATGTTAATACGTCGCCATGAAACCTGATAATAAAGCGAAAGGATAGCCTAAGCATAATTCAAGGTTCAAGGATATATGATAACAAGTTGAGATACCTCCTGCCGTAACCTAACGAAATTTTATTGATTCTATGCCTATATTAATGCTTCTTTTTATTAATCGGTGTAAGGATAGTTTGTTAAGTACGTAAATTTTATTGATTCAAATGTTCTGTTTACGATTTACATAGTATTTCGAATCTTTCTTTTTTGATATTTTTATATGTTTTTATTTTTTTCACTTCACTGTATAGTATCAATAATGACCAATAAATTTATTTTTTATTAATTATTATTTTAAAATATTTATATAATTATATATTATAATATGTTGGGATAATATAAATTTTGTGTTTGAACTTTTTAATATTTTTTATTTTAATGTTTGAACTGAAAACATTTACGATTAAGTGTTTAAATTTATAATTTTAATACAATTAAGTACTTTTAGTCAGAATTTCTCATTGAAAAATGAAAATCAATTATTTTAGTCAATAACTTTACTTTATTTAACTTTTTAGATTATACTTTCTTTTTTATTTATTTTTTCATGTCATGGCATCTTCGCAGAAAAAAGAACACAATTCAGCGACTTAAGGCAGACAATGGCAATTGGGTTTCTTGGAACTCTTGTCTAGCGGAGATTATTGTGCAGTTCTATTCCGATTTATTCAAATAAGCGCAAGGTGATATGGAGACTATATTGGAAATAGTTGAGAATCAAATTTCGAAGGATATGAGGGACATACTTGAGCGTCCTTTTATTCAGGCGAAGATCAAAGAAGCAGTTTTTAGCATGTATCCGGATAAAGCTCCCGGACCAGATGACTTAAATCCAGGTTTTATCGGTTCTGTTTGGCTGATTGTTGGGAATGATATAACTAATGCAATTTTACAGTCTTTGAATTCTACTCGGCCAGCTCTGGTTAGTAATGATACAAATATAATATTAATCCCAAAGAAAAAGGAACCTGAGTTTGTTGCTGATCTTCACCCAATTTTTCTATGTAATGTCATTGACTGTATTGCTTCTAAATTGCTGGCTACCAGAATAAGATTATGTTTGCATTCTGTTGTTTCTCCTACACAGAGTGCTTTTATCCCAGGCCCGTATATTATTGATAATGTGATGATCGCTTCTGAAGTACATTTTATGAAGAAAAAGAGGCAAGGAAAGGATGGGTGGGTGGGTGTCTTTGAAAACTGACATGAGCAAAGCGTATGATCGCATAGAGTGGTCATTTTTGGTAGCTATAATGAAAAAAATGGGTTTCAGTGAAATTTGAACATCGAGAATTATGAAGGTAGTAACCACAGTATTGTATCACATATGACATGCAGGAAAGAGATTTGGTCCCATTGTTCCTAGTAGAGGCTTACAGCATGGTGATCCCTTGTCACCATATCTATTTCTTATTATTGTTGAAGGATTATCATCTTCGTTACAATCTTTTGAGGACCGAAATTTAGTTACGTGATATTAAAATTACTCGCCGTGCTCCTCCTATTTCACGTTTGTTTTTTGCAGATGATGATTTTTATTTCTTCAAGGCTATTCCAGCGAAGGCATATCTTATAAAGCATTGTCTACAGCTATATAAGGAGGCTTCTGGGCAATAAGTTAATTTTAATAAATTGGAGATTTTCTATAGTACAAACACCCTGCAGGAGGCTAGAAATCTTGTTACAAACTTATTGTGGGTTTGAACGGTTGATGAGCCAAGCAAATATCTTGGCCTTCGGGCGGTGGTTGGTCGAAGCCAAAAAAAAAGTCTTTAATTATGCAGCTGATAAAGTATGGACAACAAATGCAAGGATGGAAGCGCAAACTCTTCTCTGGAGCAGGGAAGGAGGCATTGCTTAAAATAGTTATTAAATCTCTTCCAAATTATTTGATGACTGTTTTTATTACCTATCAATACCTATACAACCATTGAGCAAGCGATGAATCGATTCTGGTGGAGAGGAGGGGGTGATACTGGCTCGGATATCCATTGGTTTTAATGGAAAAACCTGTGCCGTTGTAAGTACGAAGGAGGTCTGGGATTTAAGTTACTTCACCATTTCAATCTAACAATACTTGCAAAGAGTGGCTAGAACATTCTTTCTCGACCGGTCAGTCGTCTGTTAAAAGCTATTTATTTTCCAGCATTTGATTTTCCACATGCACAGTTGGGTGCGAATTGAAGTTACAAATGGTGTTCCTCGATGCCCAAGACAACAACGTTTGAAGGATGGGTGTTTCCGGAGAATAGGGGATGGCAAAGATTCGTCAGTTTATGGCACTCCATGGCTCTTAAATCCAAATTATCCGTGCAATTTATCACCTAACAATACAGGAATTGAAGATATATGTGTTGCAGATTTAATACTTGATAATCCACGAAGATGGGATACAAATTCGTTGTTGTAACATTTTAGTAATCAGGAAGTATAATTAATTCAGCAAATTCCTATGAGTTTCAGACAATCAAATGATCGTTGGTGTTGGCGATATGATGCTAAAGGAGTGTATACTGTATGCAGTGGCTAATAACTTCTACATGACCGGAATCAGTTACCACCACGACTTCGTTCTGGAATCTGGCGGCAGGTATAGGGACTAAACATACCACCGAAAATCAAGAATTTCTTATTGCACGCGCTGCTGAATATGCTTCCAGTTTATGTTGTGTTGCGCGCTCGTCACATGCGCACTCCTCTCTTCTGTTCAACATGCACGCAGGATGTGGAAACTTTATTGCACATCTTGATCTTGTGTCCTTTTGCTAGAGATCTTTGGATGACATCGTCAGTAGGATGGTGGGCTTCTGTCAATGGTACGGCAGACTGGTTTGACACTTTAATGGGATGCTACAATACACAACAATTAGAGGAGGCTTGTGTTGTTGCTTGGGAACTGTCGAACGCGAGGAGCAAGTTGGTCTAAGAACAAAAAATAATTGATGTGGTTGCCCTGGTTCGAAAAGCTCAAACTTTTCTTCATGCATGGCAATCTACAATAACGGGGCTATTGACTCCTGTGTGACCATTGGCGGTAGTCGGGTAGTTCATTGGATACCACCAGAGTTGGGTTTTAAGTGCAATGTTGATAGGAGTTATAATCCAATGTCTGGGATGACTGGAGTAGGCTCACTCGTCGGTGTGTGGGTGGCAAGTTTCAGCAGCTTGGCAAGGCGGCTGACACGTTATTTGCAGAAACGCTTGGAATAAGGAAAGCGTTGAGCTAGCTTAAGGCTTAGTACCAACAAGCTCTGTTGATAGTGGAGGTTGATAGCCAATTGGCTATCCAAGCATTAAACATAAGTGGCTAAGATTTTTCTTATATTGGTTCTATTATTCTTGATTGTAAAATTCTTGTTGAAGAGGTTCATTCTTTGTCCTTTTCTTTTGCTAGAAGATCATCCAATCAAGCGGTACATTTGTTAGCTCAGACTACTTTGGTTCTACGATGGATTCAATGGAGTGGTCTACAAATTACCCACTCTCTATTCATGATGTAATTTTGATGGATTTTAATAATAAGTAAGCCGTCTTTTCAGTTAAAAAAAATAAATAAAAACTTTCTTTAATGTTAGCTAGATTTTCATTCTCAATTTTTATTGAATATAGTTTATTTTACTTTTTTAAAAGTTTAGTTTGATGTTGAAACTTGATTTATTTTAATATCAATAGACTGATCAATAAATTCATTTTTTATTTTTTATTAATTATTATTTTAAAATACAACATATTATGTACTATAGTATGTTGGGATAATATAAATTCAGTATTTGAACTTTTTAATATTTTCTATTTTATTGTCTAAATAAAAAATATTTACAATTGAGCGTTTGAATTAAAAATTTCAATACAATCAAATATTCTAGTCCGAATTTCTCATCGGAAAATCAAAATCAATTATTTTACTCAAATGACTTTATTTTATTTTGCTTTCTAGATTATATTTTTCTTTTTGATTTTTTTTCTCATTTTCTTTTTAATATTATTTTGAAACTAAAAGAAAATTAGAGACTTTTTATTAGAGAAAAGAAATATAAAACAATAAAAATAAAAAAGAAATGAAATGAAATGATTTCAATGGATGTTTATGTTTGATGTAATTTATTTGAGTATAATTCATGTCAATCTTCCGGTTAAATAATCCTACGAAATGCATTTACTTGCAATATTTTCAATAATTTTTTATGTAATTTATTTGAGTAAAATTATTCATTTTAATTTTTCAACTAAATTCAGCGAAATATATTTAGCCTCCATTTATTTCTGTAAAATAATTTACAGGAAAATATTTTCATAATTTTCTATTGTTTGAAGTTGTTTAGGAAAATAAGTTAACTGAAAATATTTTCCTGCTCGAAGGAAAATTAATTCATTTCTAATAAAAATGACTTCCCATTTTCATAAACGTAAACATTTTTGGGACTTTAACAAACTTATTATAATCTTATAAATTTATAATTTTTTAATTTATTAATATTGGTAGCCACAACCGTCACTCACTGTTCACTACCACCAACCACCACTGGCCATTATAGGCTATCACCACAAATTACTAGCGACTTTCATAATTTACCATGTTATTTCATGATTATCATATTAATTATAAAATTTTTAAAAGATAAATTATTATTATTATTATTAGTTAAAAATTTAATATTTTTAACTAATTTTCAATATTATTATAATGCGTCCGATAAGTATTTATCATGTTAAATTATATAATTTTTTATACTAAGTCTTTAAATATTTTCTCGACGTTGTCCCCTTAAATTATTATTTTAAATAAGATTGCTCTTAAATTTTTTATGTCAAATTATAGAATGTTGGTTACTCATGGGAAGCAAGCAACGATTGAGCAAGCTAACAGACAACTTGAATGGAATTTGTAGGTGTGTCAGGTGTGTGTAGTAAACCAACTGTAAAATATATAATGCACGCTTAATTTGACTTTTAGATTGTGAATTGGATCCACGGATGTAGACTTCATTAGCTTTGCGATTAAAGCAAATTGTCAAAGAGAGTTTCGGTGCTTATATAGTAAAGGGGAGTTGATTGGTTGAATTGAAAAAATATCTTGTAATTACATGAAAAGTAAATAGATAACGCTTTGGAAAAATAAAGACAGGGCTTGTAATATTAAATTGATTAACTCGTCGAAAGTTGATTTTTTGGTTGAATTTGTCGAAGGATTTAGTTAGGTCCTTTTAAATTGTTTCCTTATTCCTTTTATACATTCCACATCTATACCCACTAAAACACCTCTCTATCACTACCTTATTCGGTCTCCCTCCTTCTATACATGAATAACTACTTGAGAAGTGTATTGTAGCCTATTTCCTCTTTAACTCTTTCTTTTTTTAATTAATTAATTAATTAATTAATTAAAATTAAATTACAATTAATTAATACCCAATAAGCGTAAACCCAAAATATAAATCTTAAAATCAAATAATTATGAAATGAGTTCATCAATTATTCCCATATTAAGTTGGTCGATTGGCCATGCTTAATATATTAGCCCATTTTGAAAATCGAAACCATTATAATTTAGAGTTCAAATATTAAAATATAATCCCACAATAATATAGTCTTTCCAAACTCCTAATAGACTTCTCAAGCACTACTTATTTAAGTTCTCTAGGCTTGGAAAACAAAATAATGACTAGTCTATTATGTATTAGGGGTATACGTGTGTGTGTGTGTGTGTGTGTGACTAGTCTATTATGTATCAGGGGTATACACATAATAGGGGTATACGTGAGCGCGCTCGCGCGTGTGTGTGACTAGTCTATTTTGTATCAAGCGTATGCACATAATAGGGGTATACGTGTGTGTGTGTGTGTGTGTGTGTTAACTCTTTCACTTTTCTGGATTTCTAATCTTGCTCTTCCTTGCTGTCTTGCCTAGAGCATACTAAATAAGGCCTTAAGCCTGAAACCATATTCCTAAAAGTTCTCATAAGTTTAAATAAGATTCATGTTTCAATAGAATCCAATTCTGAATGAAATGCACGATCACTTCGATATTGATGGAGCTATGAGGTTTTTCTCATTTTGGTAATGGCTGAATGAGAAGGTGAAGTAGGCCAAGAATCACTAGATTTCAATGCGAGTTAAAATTTGTGCAAAACAGGTTGGATTTTCTTTATTTTTTAGCATAATCATATTTTTTTGCTCAACTGAAAGGTACATATTAGGGATCTATGTACACGCTTGTATTGTTATTTGATTCGAAAAGACTTTAATGAACTATATGTCATTTGATTACAAGAATGCTGCTCCAAAATCCTAAATGTATACGAGTCATCAAGTTTTCTCTTCATGGATGAATCTGCCATCATTTCCTCAATAACTAAACTATTCTTAATCCTTTCTTCATCAAGTTTTTTGTTTTACTTCTAGGAGCAAAAATAGAACCATAACCAAAACTAGAAGTGCCTTTCTTTCTTAAATGACACAAAAACAAACAAGTGTTTGTATCATGGAAACTGTTCTAATGCATTATCAAGTGCCCTTGTTTTTGTTATTTAGATGAAGTTTTATTTCTATAAAAACACTTTTTCTTTATTTCAATCTACCCAATTTGTTTAAGTGGAAGTAGAACCCTAAAATTTTCTTCATGCCAAGTGCCTGTACTAACCAATCTTTCAGCTCTTGATGATTTAGGATTTTTTTTTAGCTTGGTGAAGAAGTAAAGATCTTGGAGGCCATGCAGTTCATCTCTACCAAAACACTTTCAAACCATCTAAGGCCCTTGGTTGTCGTACAAGTCACAGTCGAGTACTATGTTCTAAAATATCGGGGATAATTGATTGGTGATATTCAGGTAAAGATAGTTGAGGTATATTTCGATGTCTTTTTGCAAGTATCTATACTCGGAAAGTAGAATTCTTTCATCCATTGTTTCTTCAACATTACATACAAACAAAATCCTCAGAAACCAACAATGTTTCCCTCCCATTTTGAAAATCAAAAACCGTTTATAATTTAAATTTCAAATATTAAAATACAATTCCACAATAATACCATATTTGTAAACTCCCAATAGGCTTCTTAAGCACTAATCATTTTAGTTCTCTAGGCTTGTAACACTGAATAGTGACTAGTCTATTATGTATCTTGCAATACAAATAGACACACACACACACACAGAGACATAAGGTATAAGTAACTTCTTGACTCCTCCCCTTTTTCTTGATTCCTAATCTTGATTTTCTCAGATGTCTTGCCTATAGTATACTAAGGCCTTAAGCTTAGAACCATATTCCTAGAAGTTCTCGTCAGTTTAAATAAAATTCATATTCCAATGGCATCCAATTCAATATAGATGGAGCTACATGATTTTTTTCTATTCTGGTAATGGATGAATGAGACGGGAAAGTAGTCCAAGAATCACCAAATTTTAATGTGAGTCAAAATTTACGCAAAACAAGTTGGGTTTCCTTTATTTTTTAGCATAATCATTTTCTTTACTTAACTGATATATATATGTTCAGAATCTCTATGCATGCATGTATTGTCATTTGATTCAAAAATACCTTAACAAACTATATGTCATTTGATTATGAAAATACTGTTGCAAAATCTCAAATATATAAGAGTCATCAAGTTTTCTCTTCATGGACAAATCTCCCATCCTTTCCTCTTAAACTAAACTATTACCAACCCTTTCTTTATCAAGTTTTTTTCTTCTTACTTCTGGGAGCAAATGTAGAACCAGAACCAGATGTGCCTTTCTTTGTTAAATGACATAAAACCAAATTAAGTGTTTATATCATGGAAATTGTACTCATGCATTATCCAGTGCCCTTGTTATTTAGATGAATTTTTATTTCTATAACAAAAATTATTCTTTATTCTGATCTATCCAATCTATTTAGGCAGAAGTAGAAGTCAAATATTTTCTTCATGCCAAGTGCTTGCACTAACCAATCTTTCAGCTCTCGTTGATTTACCGGGGCTTTTTGCATTGAGCTTGGTGAAGAAATATAGATTTTCGGAGGCCATGCAATTCATCTCTGCCAAAATGCTTCCAAACCATCCAAGGTCCTTCATTGTTGTACAAGTCACAGTCGGGTACTATATTTTGCAATATTGGTGACAATTGACCGATGATATTCAGGTAAAGATAGTCGAAGTATACTTCAATGTCTTTTGGCAAGAATCTACAGCCAGGAATTAGAATTCTTTTGTTTATTATTTCTTAAACCCAACGTACAAAAAAAGACCCTTATAAAAACAAATGATGTTTCCCTCCCATTTTGAAAATCAAACCCATTTATAATTTAAAATTCAAATATTAAAATACAATCCCACAGTAATAATGTCTTTACAAACTCGCAATAGGCTTCTCAAGCACTTCTCATTTTATTTCTCCAGGCTTAGAACACTATATAGTGACTAGTGTATTATGTATTAGGCAATGCATATATATAAATATGGGTAAGGCATAAGTAATTTCTTGACTGCTCCCCTTTTTCTTGATTTGTGATCTTGCTCTTCACCGCAATTTGGCCTAAAGAATACTACATAAAGCCTTGAACTTGGAACCATATTCCTAGTAGTTCTCATCAATTTAAGTAAGATTCATGTTTCAATAGAATCCAATTCTAAATGAAATGCATAATCACTCTTCAATATAGATGAAGTAGCGAGGTTTTTTTTTCATTCTGGCAATGGCTAAATGAGATGGTGAAGTAGTCCAAAAATCCTAAATTTCAATATGAATCAAAATTTGTGCAAAACAAGTTGGTTTTCCCTTATTTTTTAGCATAATCATATTTCTTTGCTCAATTGATAATTACATATTTGATCTCTGTGCATGCTTAGATTATCATTTGATTTAGAAAGACTTCAATGGACTATATGCCATTTGATTATCAGAATACTGTTGCAAAATCTCAAATATATAAGAGTCATCAACTTTTCTCTTCATGGATGAATCTCCCACCCTTTCCTCCGTAACTAAACTATTCTCAACTCTTTCTTCATCATGTTTTCTCTTCTTACTTCTAGGAGCAAAAATAGAACCAGAACTAGAAGCATCTTTCTTTCTTAAACGACAAAAAATTAAATGAGTGTTTATATCATGGAAAATGTACTCATGCATTATTATCCAGTGCCTTTGTTATTGTTGTTATTTAGATGAAGTTTTATTTCTACAAGAAAAACTTTTCTTTACTCTGGTCTATCTAATCTCTTTAAGTAGAAGTAGAACTCCAATATTTTCTTTATGCCAAATGCCTGTAGTAACTAATTTTCAGCTCTTGATGATTTATGTTTTTTTCTTTAGCTTGGTGAAAAGGTAGAGATCTTAGAGGCCATGCAATTCATCTCTGCCAAATTGCTTCCAAACCATACAAGGCCCTTCATTATTGTACAAGTCACAATCGAAAACTATGTTCTGTAATACCAATGACAATTTACTGGTGATATTCAGGTAAAGATAGTCGGGGTATATTTTGGTGTCTTTTGGCCAAAATCTATACCTAAGAAGTTGAATTCTTTCATCCATTATTTCTTCAACCCTACGTACAAACAAAACCCTTATAGAAACCAATGATGTTTCCCTAATTGTGAGCATAAATGAATATATAGGGAGATAGAGTACCTTTCTCTACAAGAAAATATTTTATTATCGATTATAATCTAAAAAGTCTTTTAACTCGATTATCCTCATAAGTTAGAAAAGGGACAATTTATTATATCTTATAACTATGTTAGTTGTATGTACATATATATATATATATATATATATATATATATATATATATATATATATATATTTGGATGTTTTCTAGATTTGGGCTTTATATTTTGGGTTTGGGCTTTAATTTTTAATTAATTGGGATCCTATTAATATTATTTTTCTATAATTAACTAATTAATTAATTTTTAATAATTAATTAAAAAGAAAGAGAAAGAAATGTGGGTTGCAATTGAACAAAATAAGCAATCTTCAAGCAGACTCCTCAAGCAGTTGCTCATGTATAGGAAGGTGGGAGACCAAATGAGCTAATGGAAACATATGTCAGTGAATCCTTTTGATAACTGCATGTGGAACCTCTAAAAGCAGACAGAGAACAAATTAGGGCCACAACCAAAATTTTCAATGAATTCAATCAAACTCTCTAATAAGTCAATTAATTTAATTTCAAAGCATTGTCTTTAGTTTTTGTAACTACCATTTCTTACATTTCCTAAAATTACAAGCACTCTTTTCAATACGAATAAGCAATTTACACTTCAAGTAATCAAATTTTATTTACATTTCATGCAATCAACCTCTCTTTATAATTTTCTTTGTTCAAATTTATTTTAAATTGCACAATCAATGAAGCGTTTATCGTGAATCCAAATCCATAACCTAGAAGTCAGATCAAGTGTGATGTTAATTCCTTAGTTGGTATACTTCACGCTTGGCATGCCCGCATTTCACAAACAAAGCAGTTGGCCAGTGGATTCATTGCTCTTTTCTCTAAAAAGAACCAATAATCTTTAGTGGCACACTCAGTGGAATCACTTTTGTGCATTCCATCTTTCAACTGAGTTTTGAGAGAAACCATTATGGCTAAAAAAACTCATTATATTGTTGAAAAAAGAAACTGATACCGAGTCTCGAGAGTAGGCCTTGGAAGTCCTGAAAGAGGAGTGTCTCCTCATGAGGAAAGGAAAATCAACTCTCTTGTTCAAAATTATCTAGAATTTACACTTACCTCTGATGATCTCAATAAACATCTAGGTAAAATAACTTCTTTTTCTTTATGATGTATTTAATTCTTCTAATGTGAAGGCGATGCTAAAAGAACAGAGGTAGATGATGGCCCAATTACTGCTCACCATGAATATCTTCATGGAGAAGGTTACTGGAAAGAAGATTGATATTGTGGACTCACCAGTCAATCAATCTCCTACTAGCAAGTCTTCTGCTAAGGAGGGGAATGAATCTTCATCTAATTATGCCAAAGAATTCGGGGGGCAACCGCCTCGTAGGCCCTCAGTGGGCACTAACAGTGGCCGTGGCCGTGCTCTTGCTAAAGAGAGGTATCAACCACCACATTAAAGAGAGGAGTTGGTGAATCACCCATCAAAGGCATTACTCCAGATAGGCCACCCCATTGGCATGTCGAAATTACTCCTAACATTATTTTTGGTCATTTAGAAATGGAAAAATTCGTTGCTATTGGGCGATTTTCTTATAGTATTAGGATATTACTATTATTATTTACCATAGAATTATTTTATTAGTTTTCATATTCGTGTTAAATATTCAAGAAATATGAGAGACATTCACAGAAATGCAATTACAGTCTTTATTGCATCTGTTGCATATTTAGTTTTTTGCTACGTCTTTATCGAGATGAGAGAACACCATTTGGCTCTAATAATAATACTAAGGGAAAATTATAACTATATCTCTATATTTTAACTAAATTAACTACTCTACTCTTATATTTTAGAAAATGCACTATTATACACACATGGTTTAGGTCTGTTATACTGGTATGTATTTTCATCCAATTTTTACATTTTCAAACATTAAAACTCTATGAAATAACAATGTTAACCTAACAAAAAAAAATAAAATAAAAGAATACCACAGTTAGGAGGAGAAATGGCAATAGGAACCCTCTCATACTGTTGTCGATTATTTTGAAAGAAAAAAGAAAACTCAGAAAAAAATGCAAGAAATTTGCATGAATTAAAGGAAGTAGTTGATAGTGAAAGGGATATTCTTGACATATATTTCATTCTCTCTAATTGGATAGCCAAACATTTTATTAAATTGCTCTTTGAAAATGAAAGAAATAGATGGAAGCACATGTTAGTGCAAGGAACCTAAACCATGAGTGTATAGTGTATTTTTTAAAATACAAGGATATAGTAGTTAATTTGGTTAAAACATATGGGTACAATTATAATTTTCCTTAATAATAATCATAATGTTAGGCAATAATTAGTGAATGAATTCGAAACCAACAATAATTCTTGTGATATCTTGCGAATGGCGTAACAAATATTTAGAATTTTTGTTAATATTCTTAAAAGAAAAAAAAGTGTTCAAAGATAACAATTATATTAGTGTTGAGGAACAAGTGGCAAAATTTTTATACATTTTAGCCCATAATGAGAAAAATTATGTTTTAAATTTTTTCTTCAAATAGAGTGGAGAGATTGTGAGCCATTTTTTTCACCAAGTTCTTAAAGTAATTATATCATTAGAAGAAGAATTTTTGGTGCAACCCAATGGTTCTACAAGTCTTTCAAAAATTTTGCATAGTAGAGGAAGATTTTATCCATACTTTCAAGTTAGTGAACTTAGGGTTATGATCTTAAGTTGTATTACATATTTGCATTAATATTCTTATTAATTAAGTTCTATTGTATAGAATTGCATTGGTGCTATTGATGGAACCACATTCATGTTAAAGTTTCAGAAAGAGATGTGCCCAGATATAAAGGAAGGAAAGGAATACTTACAATGGACATATTAGCGGCTTGCACCTTCGATTTGAAATGCACCTATGTGTTGCTGGGTTGGGAAGGACCAACTTTAGATTCAAGAATATTGGAAAATGATTTAACTAGATTTGATAAACTTAAAGTCCCTCAAGGTAATTTTAATCAAATAACAGTTGAATTCATTAATTTTTTTAGTTGAGTGTTTAATGAAATATATTTTTTAATATATGCATAAGTAAATTTTATTTAATGGATGTCGGCTATTCTTTAAGATCATGTTTCATCAGGTTTCATTGCCCCTTTTTGAAATACTAGATATCATTTGAAAGAGTACTCACATCGTCTCCATAAAAATGCACGAGAATTGTTCAACCTTCGGCATGCATCATTAAGGAATACAATAGAAAGGGCTTTGGAAGTACTTAAAAAAAAGATTTTCTATCATAGCTAGTGAAACATAAGCATGTTACGATGTTGAAACCAGGCCTGATATTGTATTTGCTTGTTGCATTTTACATAACTTTCTTATGATGTATGATTCGGATTAAGATATTTTACCACAAGTAGATCATGATTTGTTAGGAAATCCCATTGAATTTCAAGATATTACACAAGTGGCTAGAGATGCTTACGCTAAACAAGAAAAGCAAATTAGAGATCACATATCTGCCAAACATGGCTAGATTATCTAAATAATTCTTAGATTATTTTGATTGATTATTGAATTATTTAAATCTTGTATGTGAGCACATACATTGTTGTTTTTACTTGTTAATTGATTTGAGAACTTATATGTACTTTCTTTTTCTTTGATTGATTTCAATATTTTTAATCATAATTCAACTAAGTATTGGATGGGTTCTAAATATATTTTGGTTTATTTGTTATCATTAAAAGATGGAGACACAAGTGCAAAATGAAGTTGAAAGTACTTTAATTGGAAAAACTAAAAAGTGTTTCAAGTGGCCACGAGAGATTGATCAACATCTTCTTGATCGTTTGAAAGAAGAAAAAGTTAAGGCAATAAGGAGGAGAAAAAATTTAACAAGAATGCTTGAAATACAATTATTATTTCTCTTAATATTGAATTTCAAAAGATAGGAAAGACAGTTGATAAGGAAAAAATAGTTAATAAATTAAAAACTAGTCAAAAACTAATGTATTTAGTTGTTGAGCTTTTGGATAAGAAGAGTGGTTTTCGATGGAATGATATTACAAAGAAGATTGAAGCTACTCAAAGTGTTTGGGATAGTGTAGTTCAAGTATGTTACTCATGTAACCTTTGGTTTTTGGATGTGCATTATTGTACTGCTTTGTAACAATTTTCCATTATCTTCTTCCGTTCTTCATCTGTCCATGTCATCAATACCCACTACCATGCCTCCACTGTCATGACTCAAAAGTAAATTAAATAACATTAATTATATTATATGGATATTCTTAATGTAAAGTAATATTAATAAAGTACTAAAAAAAGTTTCATTAATAAAAATGACTTGTGTACTATTAGGTGCCAAATTCTACAGACTTTGGTGTCATGCATTAACCACCAATGCATCTAATTTTGTACTATCAATTGACCATAACCATATAAAGTGGTATGCATGTGATAATTTACTATTATCAATAAACTTGTCAATGTCAAGAGCAGACAATAGGAAAGTGCTACTCATCTATCCAGTAAAATATATTTCGTCATAGTATAGAGTTTTATGAAGTAAAAGACATTTTCTCAAGTTTTATGATCATAAAAACTCATTTACACTTCATCCTATAAGTAGAAGCACTATCTAAGTTTACTATTATCTTTTTCTGTGATAATCAACTAGCATGTATTAGTCTATTAGAAACTAAACTCTATGTCCAACTAATCCACCTAACTTATCATATAACTCAACTCTTGACTTGACATGAATTTTTTAATATAAGTGAAACTTGACTATAAGTTGGTACATGATAAGGAACTCTATGTTTTGTATAATTCTCATGAGTTGTTTGAAAACGATATAGCAAATGGGGATGTTGCTAAAAGTGCAAAGGAAAAGGTTCATAGGTGGTAAGCAGAAGGAGATGTAAGCATCAATGATATTGATGAAATGCAAATGAATACTGAAAATTCATTTGATCAAATAGATTATTTCTCTAACTTCAATGCACCATCACCAACTAATAATGCCTCATTAGTTTCTAGACAATTGAAAGAGACTTCTACAGGAACTAAAGAAAAAAGTATGATATTATTGCTACTGACATAATGGAAGTGCATGACTACATCAATGAAAGAAATCGCAAGAGCAATTACAAATAATAGCAAACGCAATTATTTAGCAACCAAAATTACAACAGAACTGAACAGTTGGGAATGGATAAGTGAAAAAGTATGGAGGCACTTGACTTTTTGAAGGATAATGAGCACTTTGTTGAAAGATTTATATCACGATGATATTAAACTCCCACAGCTTAAGAATTAGATGGAAAAAATGAATCACTGAGATAGTTAGATGATTACTTTAGATGGTTGCTTTTTGTTAATTGGTAAAATATTTAGATGTTTAGATGTTTTATGCATTAAAATATGTTGACAAGGCTTACTTTTTGTTAATTGGTACATATATATCTGCTACACTTTATTAGTTTTCTTATTGCTTAATGGATTATTAATGGGTTTAATTTATTTAAGGAAGACCTTGAGGTCACTACTTTTTCCTGCTAATGTTATTATCATGTCTATACCATATATAAATGTGGGAATGGGATCACGTCGTACCAAGTGGCGCACCCACTGTCTGGAGCATAAAACATGTAACACCCACTGCCCAATCCTGGAGGACCAAATGACGAATGCCACATTCGGTGCCGGAGCATCGTCTTATCTTACTTAATAAGTCTAGATCATATATTGAAAGTATCTACGTTTCCATAAGAAGGTAAGTAATTAAAATTTAAAAGTAATATATATGGAAATTCCTACGAAAAATTCGCAAGAGTTTCTCCTAAAAATTGACTTGCCACACAAAGAAAACATATATACCTTCAATATAAATTCTCCTCCAATCCCCAAAACTCCAATCAACTCAAAATCACACAACACTTCTAAATGTATGTATCCATTCACATAAGTCCTATCATGCTAATTTACCATTCATTCAAAAGAAGATTCATTAACATTCATACACCATAAATATAGTCAAATAGTAATACTTATATAACCATCAATCTCATTAATTACATTTATTTAAATGAAATCCATCCAAAAACTCATTAAGATTCAATGGCTTCAAAAGCATGAACAAAATCAAGGCTATCCCTCTTAGGGAGGATTCGGCCTCTCTTGGTAAAAGCTGAAAGAGTGTTTTCCCTTCCCTTTTAAGCATTTTCCCATGCTTAAGGATCATGGAAAATCAATTTAAAGCATTCAAACATCCACTTCTCAACACAATTCATAAAATTCCCTAAAATCATACAAAACCTAAAAATTGCAAACTTAAAGAAATTAAAAGAAGGATGGAAATATTATTACACTAACCTTAAAGGCAAGCTTAAATAAGCTTAGAAAGCTTTAATCTTGCACTTTCTCTTTGCCTTTAGTTGAAGGTTCTCCCACTTTTCCTTTAATGGCAACTTTATTTCTCTTTACTTTTAGTCACCAATTTCATCTTCTACTACTTAATTCTTAAGAATTAATTACTATTCTATAGTTTAATTGGTGGTTTAGTGGTATTTTAGAGGTAAGAAAATGGAGGAAGAGGAAGAAGATGAAAATGGCGTTAGAGAAGAAGAAGAGAAGAAAGAGAAAGTGTTGATCTTGATGAGTGGTAACTTTAAGTAGAAAAGTCAAACTTTACTTCTCTCTTTTAAGCCAATTGAATGGTTAAGATCAAGTCCCAAGTAATCTCATCCAATGGCTCTAAATATTCATCAAATAATTATCTTCCAAATATTATTGAACTCTACCAATTAATTAAATTAACTCCGCAAAGATAATTCCTCATTTATTTCTTAATTTACCAAACTAGAAATAATATTCATTAAATTCCTTAATTCACAAAAAATATTCATAAAATATTTTCTACCCACCTAAATCATGCAAACATGCTCCAAAAATATTAAATAAAATATTAAACACACATAGTAATTTTTTCCAAACCGAAATAATACCAAGTTTCGGACTGATAGTACTATTCATAGACCAGTAAATCACTATTCATTAAAAAAACAGTCTGTTACAAAAAATGACGTCTTCCTTAGTTCAAGCCATCCAAAGAATGCACCCATCTAAAGTGACAATCACTCAGAGTGGCACATTTTAAATCAAGTCGTCTCAAGTGGTACACCTAAGCCGCCAAAATGGTTCAGTCATTCGCAAGCTGCCAATCATCACCATGGCGCAATTAATCCACCTTACACGTCCAAAGGGATAACCGCCCAAAATCGCGCAGTTTAGATCAAGCCATTCCAAATGGCGCACTTAAGCCGTCCCAAGTGATGAAGTCATCCGCAGAAGCCCTCCAGCATCACCATGGTGCAGTTCATCCACCTTACATATCCAAAGTGACACCCATCCAAAATTACACATTTCAGTCAAAGCTACCAAATGGCGTAGTCAACCACAGAAGACGTCAACCAACACGGCACAATTAGCCCGCTAAACACAGCTAAAATGGCACTCCATATCAGCAAAGCCATTAAAATGGCGCACCCCCTCCATCCAATTCATTCAAAGAAGGCAAACTAGGTAAATATTTCTTACTTGCGCATCCACTTTACACTTTGACGACATGTTGCTTAAAAAGCAAAATATCATCAAAGTAGGGGCAAAATGTAGACAATCAATTTTTGCCCTAAAAGGACTCAGTGATGATAACCTTTTTGTGATAAAATGAGCTTAAGACATCCAATGAATTTGATTCTCGAACCAATGATCTGAGTTTAAGAAATGTGATCCATTGGGTCATTTTCGCGTTTTCAAGGTCCGGCATCAAAACAAGGTCCGAAAATGCATCTTAAGTATGCCCATAACTTTTCTCAGTGCATTACCTCGTTTTGTGTACCACTCAGGCTAATTTTGTGAAAAATGGGCCCAACCCATTTTGAGGCCCTTCAGTGGCTTGTGCCACGTAAGACCTAAAACTAGGGTCATCTACCACCCATTTGATTATAAACAAACCAAGAGTCTAGGAAAAAGGTCAAAGGAAGATTAGTTACCTAACCAAACTCTTGAAGTTTTTATTCTCAAAACCCTATAATCCAAATCTCTAACAAGTTTTATTGATTTGTATTAAAGGAGAATATATCTACAAAGAACTTCAATGGGTTTGGCGATCAACCTTTCTCAAAAAGAATAGTCAAATAAAAATAATTTCAAATCATTGGTCAATGATCAAAGCTTATTAGCTATCTCTTTCCATTTCAATCTAATCTCGAGTTTTTCCTAAAAATAAGGTAAACTGAGAGTCTAAACACTTATTCCTCATCTTTTTCTTTGATGGCCTAAGTCGCTGTTCTTAAGCTTGGTTATGAGGGAAATTCGAGATCAACCGAAAGAGGGTTGTTTGCATCAAAGTGGTGCATTAACAGCAGTAGTGGCACAAGCCATTATGTGTGGCATGTGCCACTAGGAATGACTTTTCGCCACTTCTTCCCAAATAACTCCCTAATGCTTATTTTGAGCTTTTTTATCAAGGCATGGTCTGCACACCACTACGTGTGGCACACGCCACTTTTAGTGGCCCACGGACCTTCATTTCAGAATTCCAAAATTGAAAAATGAATAAAACAATTTTGATTCGGAGTTCATTTAAGTCTAACACTGAGCAATCTTGCTCTGATTTGCAAAAATGACTCTTAATGGGCAAAATAAACATATAAACAACAAGCAACGGGTAGTGATGGATGTATTTGTTCATCAACCACGATGAAAATCAAGACTTTGAACTCTAACCTTGTCTAATCATTAAATTAATGCTTCTAATTTGTTATCATTTATTTCTAAGCACTTTAGATTCCAATACTTTATTTTTTATGCACTTTACTTTGATGTTCTTTAGTTTTTGTTAATCTGTAACGCCCTGACTCTAACCACCAGAGGAATTGTCCGCTTTAGAGCAAGCCAACTCCCACATACAAGATCGGCAAGATCTGCACAGTTTTGTCCTACAGATGAAATGGGAAACTTCCCAGGAGGTCACCCATCCTAGGATTTCTGTCAAGCGAGCACACTTAACATTAGAGTTCTTCCAACTCTCCAGCCAATCCACCAAAAGGCGAATCTGATGATTAGTTACCCCTTTTTAATATATGATTCGATTCATTCAAGTATACTACATTCCACTACCCTAGCTAGCCTGACATCCTAGAAACTCGCCAAGAGCCCTGCTCTACCCACCCTCTTAGGTTCGCTTTGTGGGTTCGGGATGTCACAGGCCCACCAGCTTTCGCGTGGTTCATCCTCGAACCATATATCTGCTGGAGGGGGTCAGGCTCTAATACCAAACTGTAACATCCTAACTCTAACCACCAAAGGAATTGTCCGCTTTGGATCAAGCCGGCTCCCCCCATATGAGATCAGCAAGATCTACACGATTTTATCCCGCAAGTGAAATGGGAAACTTTCCAGGAGGTCACCCATCCTAGGATTTCTATCAAGCGAGCACGCTTAACATGATCCGATTCATTCCATCAAAAGGCGCCTCTGATGATTAATTACCCCCTTTTCGATATATGATCCGATTCATTCCTGTGTCCCGCATTTCACTACCCTAGCTAGGCTGCCATCCTAGAAGCTCTTCAGGACCCCTACTCTACCCACCCTCTTAGGATCACTTTGCCGGGTCAGGATGTCACGTAATCTAACTCGCCTAATTTTAGCTTAGAACATCTTAACATTAACATTTGTCATTCATCATTCATCATTGAAATTCATCCTAACTCTTATGGATGTATATGTTCTATGGTTTTGATTATTTATTTCAGTTTATTCATTGTTTGTTAATATTGAGCTTGATGTAAAGGACCTTAGTGGGTCCTATTATTGCATACATGTAATCAATTAAGGGGATTTGGGAAATTTGGAGGGTTAAAAGGGTAGATTGTATTTTAGGAGATTGTTTGTAATCTTTTATCCTCACCTCCCCTTCTTTGGATGATTTATTTCCTATCTTGTGTAAGAGATTATATGCATGATTTCCAAAATTTGTGTCAAAATTGATTTTAAACCTTTACTTAAGTTAATCCTATTATTAATCTTTGTGAGTTATAAGGAGGCCATTTTTCACTAGGCGGTTCAGGTGCCTAACACTTCCTGATACCATACCTAGCTCCCTTACCCAATCTCTAGCTTAAAATCAATTTAGTCAATTCAAAAGAATCAACTAATTCGAGAATTTTTCATAAAGAGGATGGCGTATCTAAAAATAGAACTCTTACCAAAGTAAGAGACTTTATTGAGGATCAAATGAATGGGTCTAATAATGAACATTGCTTTTCTTAAAATAAAATCAACCAAGCCCATTCAATTTTCCTTTGAGCGAAAATAAAAAGATCCTCATATAGGATTTAATCTCCCCCTAGAAACTGAAATTGATCAATTATCCAACATCTATAGCTGAAATGGATTAACTAGTCTCTAGCTGAAATGGATTAACTAGTCTCTAGCTGAAATGGATCAGCTGTGTCATCTGCTAAACTGGATCAACTAGCCAGTCTCTCTAACTAAAACAAATCAGCTATGAAGCAGGAAATATCTCTAATATTAGAAATGGATCAGCAAGCCAAACATTTCTAGTTGGAAAAGGTCAACTATGTCAACAGCTAAAATGGAATAGCTATATCACTAGGCTAGATGAAATGGATTAGCTATTGGTCAATAATATCTCCAGTTGAGATGGATTAGCTATGAAGCAACCAATATGTCAAGCTAGAATGGATCACCTATGAAGTAGTAGTTGAAATGTATCGACTAGACCAAATAATAAAAAGATAAAAGGATCAGCTCATCATCTTCACCTCTCTTAAGCAAGAAAAAAAAAATACTCAGTTCATTGCCATCACTCCTAGCAAATCCTAATGTAGTTATGGGGGAAGTTGTGAACACATGTCTTTTAGACTCTTATATCTTGGCAAAGAATTTACAAAAGGTGTGGTAAACCGATAGCAAATCGATCAAAATTCAGGGTTAATCGAGTTTCCCCACAAACTCAACAATAATGAAAACTACACACTGTGAGCTTTTCAGTGGTATCTTATAGGCTAAATCGAAGGTCAAATGAGACTCAAACCGACCAATTCGATCAAAATTAGTTGAAACAGACCAAAATAGTGTTGGAACTGTTAGACAAAAGGTGGTCAGCCACCGGCGAAGGTCGGTTGACCACCTTGTTTGGGGCAGTTGATCGCTCGACCTTAGCAGTTGACTACCCAACTTGAGAGGTTGAGCACTAAGGGAAGGGAAGGGCATTGACCACTCAGGCTAGGGTGATTGATCAACCGCGAAACCTAGGCAGTTGACCACCAACAACCGAAAATTGACCACTGACGACTAACAGTCAACTCCAGTTGACCATCTTGTATTTTTACACAGAAGTTCTGATCGCACATTATTTTTTACGCTACAGAACTGCCCAATTCAATTCCCTATAAATACAGGTCCAACTTCAATCCAAAAACACACAATTTGACAGCATTAGACACAATCTCTCTCTTGCTCCTTACAAAGTAGTACATGGTAAAAGCCTTAGTTGAAAAGTTCCTTTGTATAACACCCCCTTTCCAACCCCACAAGAGTGGACAAGAGATGTCATATTTGTCAAAAGCACATACAAGCTTATTTGTTAGTACATTACCAGTATTAAACAATAAAAGTGAATTGAACAATTTATTGGTTTCCTAAAACATACAACAGAAGTCCTTAAAATTATAACCTGCTTAAAAAAATTTGATTATAGAAGTTAGGGAAAATTTAAATCTCTTAAAAGTAGTAGTGGTAACCCATCAAAACAATTCTAAACCAGTTTAGGCAAACCCTACAGTAAAACTCTTTGAAAATCCAACTAAGAAAATAAATAAACCGGTTAATAAAACATTCCAAAGAAATAATTAAATTCTCAAAAGTCCTTTATAAGCATTTAATATTCCAATTCAATAAAATAAATTCTCAAAGGGAACCATTATAGAATCTAATATTAATAAATTCAAAATACCAAAAGTTATATCACAAAATAAGAGTTCAAGTCCATGTGGAATAAATCAAAATCCTTAAAGTGTTCAGAGAAATAAGAACAATTGTGAAACAAGTAAAATACAAGCCCGAAATAATAAAGTTGTACTTTCATTATTCCAAATCTAACACATGCCATGAGTCTGCAGTATAGGCTCACATTCTAGTCTCGAGGTAGAAGATCTTCTCCCTGGACATAGGTACTCGAGATCCACAGCACATAAACCTCAACCTATATGAGTTAAAAATATCGTGCTGAGTATAAAACTCAATGGTACTCAACAATTTATATGCATCCACATAGCATATAGGTATGGTCCATTGAACCCATACACAACATACAAATATCATTTACTACAACAATTCACATTTGCATATTATATCTCTATGCAAGTACTTATAGTGAACTCACGGTCAAGTTTTGCATCCCAAGAAACCAATTTCAATCCTTAAATATAAAATAACTTGTCTCACAACTAAACTCACATATATGTTTATCCACATAGCTCGCAATTTAAGTAATCACATAACAATGTTAATTTCACATATCTAATAGCATAATTATTCATAATATCATGCACACCAAGGTAACTTGCTACTCAAGTAATCTCATAATATCTTTAACATAACGGTTTGCATAATAGAAGAACATATCATATTATCTGAAATCTAACTACATTATAAGCATACATGTTACATGTATATATTGCAATTTCTTGCATTAAATTAATCATATCAATATCCATGTGAGTAAGTTGCATAACAAGTAAGCATATATCAATAGTTTGTAGGTAACTTGTATTGCAAGTAATTAATCATTATAGTTGTGCTAATAATATCATATTCATTAATTTAGATAATTGGGCCTTAATAGTAACTCAAAAGAAATAAAAGCAAAACAGGTAATAAAACAATGTCTAATAATCGTTAGACTAATACTGGCTAGTTAAGTAAGTCTTTTAACAATAGACTTAAAAAGGACTTTTAGATATAGAGTCAATAGAATGTGTCCACTCGTCCTGAAGACATCCACATGTCTAGCATATGATTATAGCGCAATCCAAATCAGATCTCATAGCATGCTTTATTTTCAGAAACAGATAACCATATTCTATAAACTACTTAACCAAGATCATAGTAAGAGCACATTAGTTCTTTTTAGGTCGATTTAGTTTTAACTCCATTTTCAATTATCAACCACATAAACCAAATATCATGTGATGCATAAATAAGTAAGCATACCTGATTACAACATGCTCATTATTCATAGAAGCTCACAAGCTTCTTATAAATCTGAAACATTTATTCTCACGTATAGTTATAAGTATTTATCTCACATACCTAAGATAGATAGCTCAAGCAATTCGATTATGATCACATTAATCCACACATATCTCAGTCCAACATTACTCAAGATATCAAGTAAGTAAGCGCACCCAGTGCATAGCATTACACTTTCCAATATCATAATACCAAATTAGTATTACCAAGTCATAAGCACACACTTATCTCATAGTTCTTCATAGGTTAAGCAAGTCAACTTCTCAATAACAAGGTCTTAGTATGTCATCTAACCACATATTATATTATGCAAGCAAACATAGTATCATACATCAAGTTTAGCTTATGCAATCTCTAAGATCAAGAAAAATATATGTCATACTCTAGGGACATGATTCGGCCAATCCTAAAGTACTAGCGTACATGCTTCCTTTCCTAAGTTCGATTATACAATTATCACAAACTGGCATATAATCACACATGGGTTCATTTCAAGGATATCTGATTCATTAACAGACAAGGACACAGAAAGAAGGGAGGAAAGACTCTATTCCATATCTTCTCTTTCCCAAACCCGTTAATCTCAGTCTTGCTTGCTAACCTTCTTCTCTCATTGGACTTAGGATCTTGTTTAAGACAGATCTCTTCCCTCGGTCAGTGGAAGGCCTAGTGGCTAAAAGTTTTAAGGAAAGTTTGATTGTCCAATAGAGAGAGAGAAGGGGGGGTGAACATTCTCACAAAGAAAGAAGAGCACTAGAGTACTATAGAGTGGAGCTCCCTACTTAAGCTGAAAACTTCAATTGCAGGTTCAAACATCATTTAGGTATAAATCTCTAATTACGCTTCATTACTCAATTATAAACCCTAATCATTCCAATTTCATTCAATACATGTATGTTTATTTAATTAGTCATCATATAATAAAATATTTTAGCTCATAATATATGAAAGACCAGTCAAATCTCATCTTAGCTAAGTTCATTCCAATATGTAGTCATGCAATGCATTACATTAGACTTTAAAAGACATTAGGTAATCAACTTCATCAAATCCTAGCCAATTAACCAAATTTCGTAATTGATTCATAATCCAATACTAAACCTTAAGTAACTCAAATGCCACATTCAAACTTACATTAAAACCTTAGATCATAATAACAAGTATAATTAAGTGACAATTCCTAATTAAAATCACTTAAACATGGTTCATATCTTATTCATTCTCTCTTTGGTGTTCATAAGAGATTATAGTCCCAATTAGAGAAGATCCTAAAGAAAACCACATCAAAGATACATTAGGCACGCATTTAGAGTGTTTAGGCATCATTAGAATGTCAAAAATATACAATTACATTGTGAGAATCAGGAGAGTCCATGGCCAGGCCATGTTCTCTAACATGATCATGTCAATAGGCCACGTCTCACAAATTAGGAGACTACACGGCCTAGGCATATCAGGCAGCACGGCCATGTAATCAAATGTTTTCCAATTATGAGATTTCATACTTTTTAAGCCTTTATATGTGCCAAATCAATTCTTCCTCTTCATAATCAAAAATTAACACTTAAAAAAACATTCAAGCATGCCAAATAAGAGTAAAAATACTCAAGAAACATCAACATTTATTAATTACAACTAATTCAATCAACACCATCTAATTCACAAGCAACCCCCAAAACATTCTCATGTTCACAATCACACAACCATCAATAAAAGGAATCAAACTAACATATATTTGTAGGGTACTAACCTTAAAATCGCACAATAGCAAACCCAACTTCGCAATTACGTCTTCCCTTTGCCCTTATCAACCTTAGATGGTTCACCCTTTTCTATGGGCATGAAATCCAAAAACAAAACATAAACAAATAATCATAGAGATTCAAAATCTTCTAACAACACTAACTCCAAAAATATAATCAACTTACAAAAATAACATACAAATTGCAACACAAAAGCTTACCTTGATTATAGATTGCCTCCTGTGATCATAGCCTAATTTCACCTTAAATTCTAGATTCAATTACTATTCTAATATTACTAACTCTCAATTTGTTATTTGATTGCAGATTTCAATGGTGGAAGTCACAGGAATGGAAGAAGAACTTTCTATTCTTTCTTTTTTTTTTCTCTCCTACACGTGTGTGAAGAGGGGCGGCACTCTCTTTTCAAAAGAGGGTGTTGACCGCTCTTTTTAGTTTAGGAAAATTATTTTTTTTATCACACAAAATGATCTATAATTAAATAAGCCCACTTAATTAATAATAACCCATTTAATAAAATATCCATAACAAAACATCAAGAAATATAATTAAAACTATATTTTAACAAATGATTTTTTTTAATAATAATAAATAATAAAAGTTATCAACAAATTATATTTGAAAATCCAATCCCAATAATCAATAATAAATATTAAACTAATTATTTCAATGCCCAATAAATATGGGAAATGCATATCAATTTAAGAAAAATATTCTAAAATCAATTTAATATCATTTTCAATTTCAATTCTAAATATTTAGGTGCAATTAGAACTATATCACATTAAATTCCATAACTAGGCTTCTTAAGGCATAACTTCATAATTCACAATCCAGAAATCATCGAATGCATAAACAATGAAACAGATAACGTGCAATGCATGAATCACAATCTAGACTCAAGAATTATGAAAGAACTTATCTAAATTGAACTTTATACCAAAATCCCAATTTGTACTAACTAGCAATCTAGTAAGCTATTATTCATAATTTCAAAAATCAGAGCATTACACTTTGGCTTTCTAGCTCTCTTCTCATCTCCTCCACTCTTTTTTAGTGTTCTAAGTGAAGAGGTGATATTCATTTGGCTCACTTTCCCACAAATTACTTCTTCAGCCTTAGTTCTAAGTCTCTATACCTTTGGTCTAAAGACTTTTTGGCTCATTAGGCCCTCACTAAAAAGCCTCTTATGAGTCTAGGGCCTACTTAGGACCTTTGACCTCACTATACTTAGGTTTAAGCCATGTAAATGTAAGTTAAATTGAAGCTCTAAGCCGATCACCCCCCCCCCCCCCCAGGCTAACTCATTGACTGAACCTCTAATCAACCATCCAGCAACCCCTCTGGCTCACCCTTTGATCATTCATCCAGGTAGGCTTCCAACTTACCCTTTATCAGCCCGTGGGGGGGGGGGGGGGGGGCGCCCCGGCCCGGGGGGGGCGGGGGGGGGGGGGGGGGGGGGGGGGGGGGCGGGGGGGGGGGGGGCGGGGGGGGGGGTGGTTGGGTGTGTGGGGGGGGGGGGGGGGGGGTGGGGGGGGGGGGGGGGGGGGGGGGGTGTGGGGGGGGGGGGGGGGGGGGGG
>CANUEP010076574.1:0-25882 GCA_947857235.1 Jatropha podagrica | reverse complement strand
GACCTCCAAAAAATATTCCGGGACCAGTTCTGCGATCCTCGTAATTTTCCGGACGTTTCAAGTACCATGTTGGCATACTTTCGATGCATTTCCAAAATGGCCTTTGGTCCGGCCGGGCTGTTTGCAGTCCGGGAAAATAGGTTTTTTGAGCCTAAAAATTGGGGATTAAAGCCGACCGCAGCCACTGTCGCCGGCGGCTGTCGCCGCCGGTGATAGTGGCTATGGCCGTAGCGGCTAACGCCGCCATTAAGGGCGACTGCCACCGCTGCGACCGACAGACCTTCTAGTTTCTTCTCGTTCCGGAGAATTCTCAAAACTTGCCTTTTGAGCCTCAAAATTTGAGTATTCACACTTTGATATTCATGCTAGACATTTCTCTATTAGAACTCTTGCTGGTACTTCTTCATTTTTAGCTATGGCCTGAGCCACTGCATCTGTTGTGTGATTTTTTGACCTGATATTTGCTTGATCTCCCATGTTGCCCCTTCGTACTGTAAATGGCTTAGTAACCATTTTACTAAGGTTTGATATTTGCTCATGGATGCTTCTTTTGCTGCAAATTTTCTTGCCACTTGGTTCAACACTAGTTGTGAGTTGGAGAATATGGTAATTACCTTTGCTTTGACCTCAATGGCTATTTTTATCCTGGTGATTAGGGCTTCGTACTCAATCATGTTGTTAGTATAGGGGAAAGCCAACTGTACTACATACTTGAATCAAATTCTATTTGGACCTTCTAGGATAATTCCTAGACCTGCTTCTACTTGCATTCTCCATTAGTATGAATAAATGTTTTATTCCCTTTGGATCTTAGGTATAGTCATCTTTGCTACAAAGTCAGCTAAGATTTGTCCTTTTGGGGCCGAGTGAGGCACATACTTAATGTCAAAATTGCACAGTTTAATCGACCATTTGACCATTTTGCTCAATGTCTCTGCTCGGTGTAGTATCTTTTTTAAAGGGATGTCGATTTGGACCACTATTAACTATTCCTAGAATTAGTGTCTTAATCTTGTTGAAACTATGAGTAAGGCGAAGTTCAACTTCTTTATTCGTGGGTATCTGAGTTCAGCCCCACGCAATACCTTATTAACGTAGTATATGGGGTATTATTCTCCTGCTTTTTCTCTTACTAATACTGAGGCTATAGTGGCACCTATAACTAATAGATATAGATATAGCGTCTTAAATTCTTATGGTCCACTAAGAAGTGGAAGAGAACTAAGGAACTCTTTTAGTTCGTCCAATGTTGTCTGCATTCTGTGGACCAGTGAAAGCACTTCATGTTCTTCAGTGTCTGGTAGAAAGGAATGCACCTCTTGGCTGAGCAAGATATCAACCTCCTGAGCACAATTATCTACTTATTTAGTTATTGGACTTCATTAATGTTTCTCGATGGGGTCAGGGCCTTTATTGCTGCTATCTTTTCTGGGTTAGCCTTTATTCCCATTTGGAAAATAATTAATCTTAATAATTTTCTTGTAATCACATAGAAAACACATTTATCTGGATTAAGTTTCATATTGTATTTGGATAATTCTTGGAATGTCGTCTCGAGGTCTGTTGCGTGCTCTTCTATATGCTTGCTCTTCACTATCATATCATCCACATACACTTCCATAGTTTTTCTAATTTGGTCTTTGAACATCACGTTAATTAATCGCTAGTATATGGCTCCTACATTTTTTAGATCGAATGGCATCACCTTATAGCGGTAGACTCCCTAATCAGTGATAAAGGACATTTTCTCCCTATCGAGTTTGTTCATTTTAATCTGATGGTAGCTTGCTATTGCATCAATGAAACTATACCGTTCATACTCGGTTGTTGGGTCCACTAACTGGTCGATGTTGAAAAGTGGATAAGGATCTTTTGGGTAGGCTTTATTTAAATCTATAAAGTCAACACAGAGGCACCATTTGCCATTTGGCTTTGGGACAAGGACCAAGTTGGCCAACCACTCGGGATAGTGTACTTCTCTAACAAAGCCTAAATTAATCATGTTATTAATTTCAGCTGCAATTACCTTTTGTCTTATCAAGGCATGATTTCTTTTTTCTATTTAATGGGGTTGATGCTCTGATCTATATTGAGCTTGTGATTCACAGTGTCGGCATCGATTTCTTTGATGTCTACCACAGTCTATGCGAAATTCCCCTTATTTTTCTTGAGTACTTCTTCTATGGAGGAGAGTGCTATGTTTAGGAGATCAGCTCCCATATTCAATGTTTTATTTTCTTCAATGGTAATATCTGACAACTTGCCTTCTGACTTAAGGTTCAACTCATTATGGTCCCTTAGTATGTTGAAAGGCTCAGCTATTTGTGGTTTGCCATAAGCTAGGTTTGGCGCTTCACTGTCGAGGTGAGGAGCCATCTAGAGAGGAAGGGCAAGTTGTACTCCCTTGAGGACTACCACGTATGCCTCCTTAGCTACTTTTTATTTTCCCCTGACTATCACAATATCATTAGAGTTAAAGTAAAATTTCATAATGAGATACATGATTGATGTGCAGGCACTGAGAGTGTATAGCAGTGGGCGACCAAGGATGGCATTATAAGGGAATGGGATGTCCACCACTACCTTTTAGGCTCTACCGTGCTCACCATTGCCGAGCTCTATGGTAATCTACATACCTCCTTCCACCGACACTTGCTTTCCTACTATGCCAACAAGAGGTGTTTGTATAGGTTTCAGCTTGGTGATGTATAGTTTCAAGACTTTGAATACTTCTAGTGTAATTAGATTTACTAAGATGCCCTCATCTACTAGGATTCTTTTGACTTTTTAATTTTCTATCACTCCTTCTATTACTAGAGCATTAATGTGTGGGAATTGGACGTGTTCGGTATCTTCTAAGATGGTGATTGGTTTGCGTAGGTGATTTACTGGAATGTCTACATGGATGGAGTAGATTTCTCCAGCATGTCCCTTCCTTGCTGTTGTGCTATTGCCCATGTAGCACCACAAAGATCATGGTAATCATACTAATAAGTTCGGATCTTACCAATTTCTTGCCCGTCTTCTTGGAAGGTTCTGATTCTCTTTCCCCTAGATCATCTTCTCTCCTTACGAATTTCTTTAGGATCCCTTGTCGTATTAAACATTCTATTTCTTTCTTTAGCTACCAAAACTACTCGGTTTATTGCCTAACATCCTTATGAAAAGCACTATATTTGCTTTTGTCACTATCCCTCCTGACTCTTCCCGCGGTTTTCTCGAGTAATTAAAATGAATCTCATCATAGTCGTCCTTCAACCATCACATGATATCTATATGGATTTTGGATAAGGGCGTGAAGCTGACTTCTCTTATTAGGGGTTACCGATGTGCACGTAGGGCGTGCACGTAGAGTAGTTGGATCGATCTCAATATGATTTGCTACCTCAAGGAGAGGAGGAACCTTGGGGCTTATCGGTCTTCCATTTGGGCTCGCCTTCTTTGAGTAGTGCCTGCTATGCCTTCCAGTTCTTATCTAATCGAGCAAAGTAGTTGATTCAGGCCATTATTTCTATAAAAGAATACGGTCTATCAACTTTTAGTGAATCAAAGAGTTTCTTATACTTATAGTTTTTTGTCATTGCACTGATAGCCACTTCAGTGTTGAGATCCTCTATTTACATGGCCAATTTCTAAAATTTGGTGATGTATTCCTGGAGTGATTTGTTATCTGCTCTCTTCATGTCTATCCAATCAGAGGATATCTTCTTGCTTAGTATGCACGTGATGAACTGAACTTAAATGCAGCAGTTAGCTAGGTGAGGTTGCGTATGGATCCTTTCCTTAAGCATTTGGGTACATTCCTGAGCTGATTATTTTAGTTTTATGGGGAATGCCTAGCACAGGAGGGCATCCGTTATTGTCTGAATGTGCATAACAGTGCAAAAATTTGCTAGTGGCTTCTTAGATGAGTAGTTCCATATGTCTCAAAGCTCGACATCTTAAATTTATGAGGGAATTGTACTGACATGATGTCTGAGGTTAGAGGTAAGTCGTTTCTTAGCCCAAAATTAGTGTTGTCTTTGGCCTCTCAGAAATCCTTCCATATTTGCAAAGTTTTCGCTTGGAAATTGTCCTCATCATTGTGTCCTGTGTTCCCTAGTAAAAGCAGTTGATTTTCCATGGGTTTGAGTCCTACCTTGGGTTTCTGTGTGCCAAGAGGAGTTGTCTTCTTCTATGTTCTCTCCTACCATTCTACTATCAATATTTTCTCCCTCCATGCCTATATTGGTGTGACATCTACCATCGGGGGGCAACTGGGTAACTAACCTAGCCATTAGTCTCTATAAGGTAGATGTAAAATTGTTATATGCTTGAGTGAGCAGTGTAGCCACTTGTGGATCTAGCATGGAGACAGCTGGGACGTGCGCATTAGCTTGTTAGTGGAAGTGCCTACTCCATCAACATTTCTTGCTCCCTCAACATTCCCTGCTCCTGGCATGGGTGTTTTCTCCATTATGATTTTTGAAGAATGTTTGTTGTTGTTAAAGAATGTAGTAATAACTCAAATAATGAATTCTCAATTATAAACATTGATATATTAAAAGTGTCATTAGCCTTTTATATGGATAGCTTTCTCTTTTATATACAGGCTAAAGGTTAGAGTAAGACACATGATTATGGGAGCGAGAAATCTAAGAACTATCTCTTAGGAGTTTGCCCGCATCCCTCAATTTTGTTATGTGGAGAGATCTTTGGAGAGCTAGTGAAATCTTTATCTAGCACTCATTATATTCTACACTTTTGACCTAGTAATATAATTAATAGTCTCTCACCTTTTGTGATATATTGTATTTTAGGTTCGAACATTTTATTGTTATGCCACGGTAAAAAATGTAATTGAAAATAATGGTTGGTACTATATTTCATGCAATGGTTGCAAGAAAAAAGTATCATAAGTATCTAAGTGTGACAATTGGAATAAGACTGTTTAATATCATATCAATAGGGTTGTCCTATTACTAATAACAAAACCCATTCAAAGTAACTTTTTTTTTTTTTTTACTATTTAGAGAATAATTTAAACAAATTCTAATTTGTTTTAGAAAAATAAAAAGGTATAAGGTTGAGTTATTGATGATTTTGGAGAAATAGTCTTTGTTTTATTTGATCAAACTTTAGAAAAAATGATTGGCATTTCAGCTGCTCAACTCCATTTAAAGGAAATTGTCAGTTCATAAACATACTAATAATTTCAATTTTTTTTATTTCATACGTTTAAAAATATTTCTGAATCATTATTCCACATAATAGGAAAAAGAAGAGTTGTCTTTACCTTCAGAACTTCAGACATTCATATCTATTTTACATCAAAATCAATGTGTTCAACAAATTGTTAAAAATTCAAAGTTTTACCATCAATAATGCAATAAATGAAGAAATATTCAATTCACAGGTAATAAATATTTACTAATCGATTTTATATTTAGCTTTGTCTAATTTTTCTAAAACAATCATGGGAAAGTAGAACTTACAAATAAACTTGAAAGTGAAGACAAAAGTACTACCAGTCAACTTGATAATAAAAGAGATTTAGATGTTGAAGGAGAATCAAACAATAAAAGTTAAAGGAAGATTGATGATGCTTAAATATATAAAATAATTAATTTAATTAATGCAATAAATAAAATAATACAATAATAATAAATATATATAAAACATATAAAATAATAAATATATAATTAATGCAATACATACAAAGTTATGAATTCAATTTTTAAATCTTAGAAATGTTTTAGTTTCCTATTAATTTCCTATTAATGCAATAATTAATTTTTAAACCATGTTCATATATTATCAATTATCAACTCACTGTATTCCTTCTTTGTAATTTGTTTGGATAAATAACGTGATATAGTGTAAGATAATCAAATAAAAATGATTAGCTAATTATATATATATAATTAATTATTAAATCAAATAAATTTATTATTGAAAAATTAGAAAAGGTAATCATAAATTATAAAAATTAAAATTAGATTTTAAAACACATAAATTCTATAAATTACATATTTCATGACTTCATTAAATTATATCACTATAAACCACATAAATTCTAAACACACTTAATAAACATAATTTCATGAATTATTTATTACCAGATTAATTTAAAATACCGAACCCTCTCGGGTGGTACCAAAATTTACATGATAATGATTTCATTCATGACTGAAAAATTGGAACATTAAATTACATATTGTCAAAATTCTTTTTTAATGAAAAATAATACAAATATTCACAAAATATTTAAAATATTAAATATGTTATTATAAGTTTAAAGTTGGATTTCCATTAAATGAAGTGTTTTCTTAAGCAGAGATAGAATTAGTTCATGTCTCTTATTTTTCTTGCATGTTGTGTATTTATAATTTGTACTTCAAAATGAAAGGTTTAACGGTGAGATTATTTCCAGAGTAGAGATTGTTAAAACCAGAGCGACATTTACCCACAAAGTTACCCTTCTTTTTATATCTCCCTTTTGTTTCCCTTTTATTTCTTTCACTAAATGAATTGCATTGTTGGGTCTTTTTTTGAGGCTAATGATCTTAAACAGCTGCATATAGCAGAAAGAATGAACATAACTGAGATTCACCTACTCAACATGAATCCAAATTGACAAAATGGTCAAGATATCCCAAAATATTTTAGTTAACAATTCTGCCCAGAAATTGGATGATGACTAGATCCACAACCATGGATGGAGGAGCTAAACTGGATTTTTAATTAGCTTGCGAACCATGGACAACAACAACTAGGAAAATTTGAAAGAGCGAATAACAGGGAGATGGAAACAGTCAAAATAGAGAACCAATAGAAACTAATTGCAGGTATTTTTTGCAGATGTTGAAGAATAATGGGTTTGAGAGGAGGGAGTGAGAGAGAAAGCGTTGGGTTCAAAGTTGAAAAGAAAAAGAGAAAAATATTAATGGAGATAATGGAGTAAGGTACAGAGATTCTTAATTGAAGAAAAGAGCGAAGGTGATATAGAGAAAGCAAAAGGAGTACATTAAAATTGAGAATAAGAAGATCAAGAAATTCCATTTAAACTCAAAGTACATGCATCATCACCTTCAAAAATTATATTTTGAAAACATAGCAAAAGAACATTACGAAGGAGGAATTAATATAACGCGGCCACTAAAGCTATTTATGTTAGAGAAGAATAAGTTTTGACGGCTAAAATTGGATTAATTTTAAATCAATTATGTTGCCCTAAAAGAGTGAAGGAGACAAAGAAAGTAAATAAAAAGGATAATTTTGTCAAAATAGTAAATATTGCTCCAGTTTTAACAATCTCTGTTTTGGAAATAACACCACCCGTTTAATATTGAAAATAAATATACAATTTGATATTCACATGTTATTAAAGAAAATAAGCTTAATCACCAAAAAAAGCATGAACTTATGAGTTTTCTTTAAATTTAGTCAATACTTTTAATTTTGTCAATCAATATCCTATATTTATTTTTCTTCGTCAATTGTAGCCTCTGTCTAAAATCGGTCAATGTTTGCTGATATTTCCATTATGGAGTTCAATTTTTTTCATATCATGTTCACATAGATATGCCACGTAAGAACGCTAACTAAAAGCTTAATCACCGAAAAAAGCCTAAACTTATGAATTTTTTTTAAATTTGGCCAATACTTTTGATTTTGTCAATCAATACATTATATTTATTTTTCTTTGTCAATTGTAGTTTCTGTCTAAAATCTATTAATGTTTGCTGATGTATCTATCAATGGGATCCAATTTTTTTTAGACCACATCCACGTGGATATGCCACATAAAGGATGGTAACGCCACCAACCCATTAAGGACATCATGCATAATTAATGCATTAAAAATTATTATAGAAGAAGTGTTGGAAAATGAGATTTTTGTCAATAGATTTTCCAGTATTTTGTGGATAATTCTAAAACTTTATTTAGTTTTTTGTTTATGTAATCTTGGTTATGTTAGCAAATCTTACTTTGTTTTTGAACTTGTGGCTGTAATTATTCCTTTAGAATATGCATCAATGTCCTAAGAGTTGATGTAATCAATCATATATATAAAAATTATGAATGAAACTACATATTGTAGCAGCAACTATAGCTTTAACGTAAACTCTGTTTCTGCTTATTGTCCTTGTTTTTCTTTCTCTTTGATTATTCAGTTTCTTCTTCTTCTTTGCTACCATCAAAGTGGTATCAAAGCTCTTTTAGTGGTCTTAAGGGGCTGTTAGCTCAAACCTCCTTGCTTGTTGGGTTAAAGAATTTTCTCTTTTTTGCTGCATATGAAATGGCTTCTTCAAACTCATTGTCTAATCCTCCTGTATTTACGAGAGAAAATTATGATTTTTGGTCCATCAAAATGAAAGCTTTTCTTAAAGCACACAACCTTTGGGAAATTGTTGAAACTGATAGAGAACTTGCTCCTTTAAGAGCTAATCCAACCTTAGCTTAAATTAAATACCATGAAGATGAAGTGGCCAAGTGGTACAAGGCTTTATCTTTCATTCATAGTGCTGTCTCAGATCCTATTTTTCCAAGACTCATCAGAGCTGAAATGGCAAAGCAAGCATAAGACTTGTTGCAAGAATAATTTCATGGCTCTTAAAGAGTTAGAACAATCAAGCTTCTAACCTTGAAGAGGTAATTTGAGATGCTCAAGATGAAGGAGGAGGAAACCATCAAAGTCTACTTTGGAAACTCATGTAATTAGTTAATCAAATCAGACTTCTTGGTGAAAACTTTGAAGAACACAGGGTAGTAAAAAAGATTCTCATCAGCTTACCCGAAAGATTTGAGGTTAAAGTTTCTACTATTGAAGCTCATGAGCAAAGAGCTTCAATCAAATCAGAGGAGCTATGGAAGGTGCTTTTTTGGTAAAGCACAAGATCCCACAAGCTGTTAAGAGAAAAGGAAGAAAACTAGCATTCAAAAAAGCTAGTAATAGCAAACAAATTGAAAGTCCATCCTCCAAGGACAACTCTAAGAAGGGTAATGTTCCTTCTTATGAAATTTGTAGAAGAACAAATCATTCACAAAAGTATTGTTTGAAAAATATAAAATGCGGGTTCTGCAACAAGCTTGGCCATATTGAGAAACATTGTAGAACCAAGCAATCATAATCATCAGAGCAAACTCAAAAGGCAAATTATACGGAGGAGCAACAACCACCACAAACACTAGAAGAGCATTTCTTCATGGCTACATTTGTCAAAGAATCAAAATTTGATCAAGTGTGGTTCATTAACAACGGATGCACTAAGCATATGGCAAAGGATGAGCATTTATTTGAATCACTTGACAAACCAATCAAGACAAGAGTAAAGCTTGGCAATGGCTCCATTGTGAATTCAGAAGGAAAAGGATCTATAAATATTCAAACTCAAAAATGTATGAAACTAATGACTAATGTCCTTTTCATTCCTCAATTAGATCAAAATTTGCTTAGTGTTGCTCAATTCTTCAAGAAGAAATATTCACTCCTTTTTAAAGATTTTAGCTGCACTATTTTTTATCCTAGTGGAGCTAAAATGGTGAAAGTAAATATGGAAGATGATAACTTTCCCTTAAAAATGAGAAGTGTCAAAGATTCTATATTTAGTGCCAAAATTGATGATACTTGGCCTTGGCACAAAATATTTGGGCATTATAATTTGAATTCTTTTAAACTCTTGCATGACTCTAGCATGATATGAAATATGCCAGAAATTAATTTAAATAATGGCACTTGTGACTCTTGTCAATTTAGAAAGCAACATACACAAGCCTTTCAAATTAATCAATCATGGAGGGCTAAAGAAAGCCTGAAATTTGACCATATCAATGTGTGTGGATCTATACAAACTCCTTCTCTTAATGAAAATCGATACTTTGTCTTATTTATTGATGATTTTTCAAGAATGATTTGGGTTTATTTTCTTAGTTGCAAGAGCCACGTTATTTCTATTTTCAAAGGATTCAAATTGCTGGTTGAGAATCCGTCAAGTTGCAAGATAAAAAAGCTTAGATCAGACAATGGCAAAGAGAACAATTCAAATGATTTCAACAAATTCTGTCAAGACATGGGGATTGATCATCAATGGACCATCCCATATACTCCACAACAAAATGGATTGTCAAAACGAAAGAATGGAACCATTATGGAAATGGCAAGGTGTATGCTATGGAGAAAAAGCTCTCAAAATCTTTTTGAGCAGAGGCTGTTCGTACAGTAGTCTGCTTTATGAATAGGTTACCTACAAAATCTTTTGTTGGCAAGACTCCTATTGAAGCTTGGTATGGAGTAAAGTCATCAGCCAAGCTCTTGAAGGTATTTGGCTCAATTTGCTATTGTCATGTACCAGCAATCAAAAGAAGCAACCTAGATAAAAAAGTTGAAGTTGTTATTCTATTGGGCTATGCTACATAATCTAAGGGGTATAGAGTATACAACCTTCAAACAAAAAAGGTGATGGCTAGTAGAGACATCAAGGTAGATGAGGAAGCTTTTTGGGACTGGGATATGAAGAAAATTATGAAAAATGAAATTGTAAAATCTTCTGCAACAACAAATCTTAATGAAGACAACTTGGGTGCTTTTGAATTAAGCAAGATTGGAGAGATAGGTGATGATCTCAAATCTTCCATTCTTAACACTAAATCTCTTGCTGAAATTATGAGAAATGCAATGTAGCATTTTCTGAACCTTCAAGTTATGATAAAGCTGCTAAAAGTGATGCTTGTATGGAATCTATGAAAAATGAAATCGCAATTAAATCCTAAAGACAAAAAATTTTATTGGTGTTAAATGGATTTTCAAGACAAAATTAAATCCTGATGGATCCATTAATAAACACAAAGCAAGGCTAGAAGTGAAAGGCTATTCTCAAGTTGCTGGGCTTGATTTCACAGATACTTTTACTCTAGTTGCTAGGCATGATTCAATCAGAAAGCTAATTGCATTAGCAGCTCAAAAGAAATGGTTTTTCTATCATTTGGATGTAAAATCTGTGTTTTCAAATGGTGTGTTGCAAGAAGAAATATATGTCTCTCAACCTGAAGGCTTCGAAATTCTTGGATGTAAAGACAAACTTTACAAGCTGCAAAAGGCTCTCTATAGGTTAAAACAAGCTCTAAGAGCTTGGCACAGCAGAATTGACTCTTATCTCTTGAGTCAAGAATTTAGGAGTCTTAGTGAGGCAACTTTGTATGTCAAATTCTCAACCGAAGGTAATATACTGGTAGTTTCTCTCTATATAGATGACTTGTCAGTGACTAGAAGTAATGATGAGTTGATAAAAAACTTTAAGTCGAAGATGGAAAGAGAATTTGAGATGTCAGACTTAGGAAAGATGAAATATATTTTAGGAATGGAGGTGAAGAAATCTGAGAATGGCATTTTTATTTCACAAATAAAATATGCCATGGATATCTTGAAGAAATTTAATATGCAAAGCTGTAAATATGTGAGGACTCCACTAGCTCAAAGTGAAAAATTATTTGAAAATGATGGAGATAAGCTAACTGATGCACCTTATAGAAGTCTAGTTGGTAGTATTCTTTATTTAACTACAACTAGACTAGATTTAATGTTGCATCAAACGTGCTTTCTAGATTCATGCAAGCTCCATCTCAAGTGCATTTCGGTGCTGCAAAACGTGTTTTAAGGTACTTGAAAGGTGCAATTAATTTTGGTATATGGTATTCCAGTAAAGGAGAAGGCAAGTTAAAAGGTTATGTTCATAGTGATTGGGCTGGTTGTGTGGATGATATGAAAGGAACTAGTTACGTATTCTCTTTTGGTTCAGGTGTCTTCTATTGGAATTGAAGAAAATAGGAAGTGGTTACTTAGTCTACGGTTGAAGCTGATTATATCTCTTATGCAGCTGCTGCCAATCAAACAATTTGGCTTATAAAATTATTGAATGACTTTGGACAAAATTTAAATGATTCAACTATCATTTATTTTGACAACAAATCAACCATAGCCATTGCTCATAATCCTGTAAAGCATGGCAAGACCAAACACATCAATGTGAAGTTCATGCTATAAGAGAAGCTAAAAGAATGAAGAAGTGAAGTTGCTACACTGCAAGTCAGAAGAGCAAGCAGGAATGGAGACACGTGCAAGAGAAGGGGGGCAATTGCCACCCCCCCTCCCCCTCTTTCTTAAAAAAATACTGATTTAAAAAATAAATTTTCAATGATGATTAAAAAAGATTGCCCTTTTTCTTAAAAAAAAGTTACTAAAGTAAAAGATAAATTTGGAATGATGATTGAAAAAGATTTAATAAAATAATTTTATTTGCCAAATCGTATTGAAGAAGTTAAACACCAAAGGAAACCCAAAAGTCTAATTTTACGTAAGCAAAACGTGAATAGTCAAGTATCATTATTCACTGTCAACTCAAATACTCAGTTACAGTTATTCTTTGTTGAAGCTTGGAAGGATTTGTTGGATTGCTGGAGACTTGGCGGGCTGTCCCTAGTTATTGTGGAAGAAAAAATGTCTTTTTTTTTTTTTCAATTAGAATATTGTATTGCCTAGATTTTAGCACTTTCTAAATGTAAAATTTGTTTTCATGTAATATATTTTTGCTTCATTTTCAATTCATTCATCAATTCATATATGAATTTATTTAGAAGCTTTTGAGTTGTTCTTCTTAGATGCTAATTGGGTATTTATTGTAATACTTTTAGTTAATTTTTTACATAGATTTGTAGATTTTAGGATTTAGAATCTATTGTATTTTTGTTGAATTGTAATTATAAATTTGCAATGATGAATTGATGAATGAAGATGAATATTTTGGACTTCTTGTTGAATGCCTAGAATTAAAAATTTTCCTTGAATCTTCCAAAGGCAAAGCAAAATAATTCAGCTATCTTAAATTCTTGCATGTTGGAGTTTAATTATTACCTAGTCATAAATTAATTAATTAATAATTATTCAGTAAACACTAGACTTGTATAAGTATAAATGTATAAAATTAATTGATTGCTTGCTTAATTCTTTTTTTTTTAAAGAAATTTTATACTATTATAAGGCAAGCTTCTAATCATATTTTATATTTTTTTATTCAATGCAAGGATATTATTTGATTATTATAAAGCCATGTAAAGATATTTCAAGCAAAAATCTACCTAAAAACCTGAATCAACACAAGCACCTATCATGAACAAAAAGATCATGATAGAGAATGTCAAAATTCAAAAAGGAGTAGCTTTGATTTTGATAGTGATAATCTTCCAGCAGATCCAGGATTACGAAGACCAATCATGAGTTATCATCCTAATACTTGAGATGAAATTAGAAAAGCAAATTTACAAAAAGGGCCATGTCAACCTCGTTTTTTCATAATTTCAAACAAACTTTACAATGTAACATCATGAGGCAATTTAACCCATCTTGGTTTAATGAATATCCTACTTGGTTGGAATATAGTATTACAAAAGAAGCAGCGTATTGCTTATGTTGTTATCTTTTTAAATCAAATGGCAAGGAACATGGAGGTCGTGTTGATGCTTTTGTTGTGGAAGGGTTTACTAAATGGAGAAAAAAGAAAAATTGCAAGTGCATGTTGGTGGACCTAATAATGCTCATAATAAAGCTTGGAATAATTGTCAAGTTTTGATGAATCAAAAACAACACCTTCAAATGTTTGTGAATCAGCAAACAAGTGAAGCTTAAAGTGATTATCGAGTTCATTTAAATGCATCTATTGATTATGTTCAGTTTCTTTTAAAACAAGTCTTGCCTTTCCGTGGACGTGATGAATCCTGTGATTCTTTAAATCAAGGAAATTTTTTAAAAAGTTTAAAGTTTCTTAGCGAGCATAATGAAGATATCAGAAGGGTTACTGTTTATAAGTGTCCAAGAAATCTTAAATTAACATCTGCATACATTTAAAAAGATATTGACAGTGCTTTTGCTATTGAAACCATTAATATCATCATTGAACACCTTAGTGATGCTTTTTTTTTTCTATTCTAGTGAATGAAGCTCTTGACATATCAACTAAGGAGCAAATGGCAGTTGTTATAAGATATGTGAACAAACAAGGGTAGAGGTGAGCATTCAGTTAATCCAAACCAATCCAAATAGAATAACTCAATCTAAATATGATCGAATTTCATAAATCTTTTATCCAATCCAAACCATATTTAATATCAAATCAAAATAACCGAACAAAATAATATGCGATTTTATTACGAAAAAACCATAACCGTTCGAATAATCGAATTAGCATTTTCAATTGGTTAATCCAAACCGATTATGAGAAAATACTCAAATCCAAAATTTTTCGATATATGTGTTCATCTCGCCAAATTTGCAATTTGCATCCTTAAAATAATTATATACATATAATTATAAATTTATAGACAATTGCACGGAATAAAAAATTAAATAATAAAATTAATTAATTAATCCAACAAGTCACAAGTGTCCAAACAAAAATTTCAAATGCAGTCATACCTAAATCCAATTATCCAAATAACAATTAATATAACCAACTCAAAAATAATTCATTAAACTTTCAGTTATAAAATTACACTTAATAATCAATTAAACATGACGTTCTTTATCAATGATATCAAAAGTTATATCATATTATTGTCACATGTCATAAAAACTATATAAATATAGTTTGCACTTTTGCTTTTCCGTTAATGTGGAGTAAAAACGCAACGTTTTGACAAAGAAATCTGAAATAAAACAAATATATATATGTATATCTTGAATGTTAATTTGGTTAATTTGGATTAACCAAAGTTTTTTTCAGTCTAACCAAACCATGACCGAAAAACCAAATAAATATTTATAATTAATCGATCCAAACCAAAACTAATTTATTGAAAATCGAACCAAATCAAATTACTTGGTTCGATTTGAATTTTCGGTTAAATTCATGAATTGCTTACCCCTAAGCAAGGGCAAGTGATTGAGTGACTTTTAGGCATTGTTCATGTCACAGACACTACTGCTTTATCACTGAAATGAGCAATTGAATCATTATTTGCCAAACATAAGCTAAGCATTTCTAGAATACGCGGTCAAGGCTATGATGGGGCAAGTAATATGCAAGGTGAGTTTAATTGTCTTAAAACTTTAATCCTAAAAGAGAATGAAAGTGCATTTTATGTTCATTGCTTCACTTACCAACTACATTTAGCACTTAATGTTGTGGCAAAAAATCATGTGTCTATAGCTTCTTTTTTTTCACTTTGGTGACAAATGTTGTAAATGTTGTGTAGGCTCTTGCAAACAGCATAACATGCTTATAGAGTATCAATCTATTAAAGTTTTTAAAGCATTTGAAAATGGTGAACATGAGAGTGGACAGGGGAAAAATCAAGAAACTACTCTGAAACAAGTTGGGGATACAAGATGGGGTTCACATTATCATACTTTGATTAGCTTAATAAAGATTTTTTTTTTTCTGTAATTGATGTTCTTGAATTTGTCATGGAAAATGGAAAGTCAGAGTAAAGAGTTGAAGCTTGCACTTTATTATATTAATTATAATCATTTGACATTGCCTTTTGTCTTCATATGATGAGGAACATATTAGGAATTACTTATGAATTGTCACAAGCACTACAACAAAAGGATCAAGATATTGTGGATGCAATGACTTTGGTTAGAATTGTAATGCCCCAAAATTTCGGATATTAAAATGATATTATTTGGACAGGTCATGAATGGTATCACATGAGGGGAAAATAATATTTTATTTGGACCCGATAATTATATTGAGGATAATTAATATTTGTAGAGTTACTTAGATTTTATATGATTAGTCTTAATTAATTAAAGTTAAGATATAAATTTTTCATGACAAAGTAAGTAATAAATAATTGGCGAATAGTAGTTTACCGGTCTATGAATAGTAACATCGGTAGAGTTACTTAGATTTTATATAATTAGTCTTAATTAATTAAAGTTAAGATATAAATTTTTCATGACAAAGTAAGTAATAAATAATTGGCGAATAGTAGTTTACCGGTCTATGAATAGTAACATCGGTTTGAAACTTTGTATTATTTTAGTCCGAAAAAATTACTATTGATGTCCATTATGTTGTTTAATATTTTTGGAGTATGTTTATATGATTTAAGTGGGTGAAAAATATATCATGAATATTTTTGGTGAATTAAGGCATTTAATGAATATTATTTCTAGTGTGGTATATCAAGGAATAAATGAGAAATTATTTTTGTGGAGTTAATTAATTAATTGGTAGAGTTAAGTAATATTTGAAAGAGAATTAATTGATGAATATTTAGAGCTTTTGGATTAGACTACCTTTACTTGATCTAAGCCATACACATGTCAAATTTTGGTGAATTGGCAACATTAGCTTGTTGACTTGGTCAACAAAGCTTATCTACATACCACTTCTTCTTCCTCTCCATTCTCCAACGCCAACTCCTCTCCCTCTCCACCATTTTTCTTTCTTTTCCCTCTACTACCAAAACTAACACAAATTAAACAAATCAAACCATAGAAAGGTGATAAATTTTGAAGAATTAACTTAGAGAAGTGAGAATTGGTGATAAAATTCAAGTACTTTGGAGAATTACTACAAATCAATTAAGTTGTGATTTTTGGTTTAGTGAATTAATAAGTGAAAATTCATAGCTTAGATATGTTAGATTATGTACTAAATCATGTTCCACCTCCTTCTTTGATTATTTCCATGATTAGGGTATATAAGTTTTGATAATTGGAAGAGGTGGGTGAACCCTTCTCCAAAGCAAAAGGGAATGAGAAGGAAATAGATTGATTAAGCTTAAACAAGCTTAATTTGAAGGTTAGTGAAATATTATTCTCTTTCTCATTTCATTTCTTAAGTTTTCAATTTTCAGGTTTTATGTGAATTGTTTGGAATTGATGAATTTTGATGTTAGATGTGTTCTTAGGTGGGATTATAAGTCATTTTTCGATCCCTTTATAGTTTCCATCTGTATCTAACCTCTTCATGAAAGTTGTATCTCTATTTCTTAGCTTTCCAAAACATCTTCTTGTGTTCAATTCCAATACCTGTAGCTCAACTTATGATTTAAATACCAAAATAAATTCTGTTATGGTGTCTCACTTGTATATCCGAATTGATTGTCCATTTTCGCCATTAAAATGGCAAGATAATGTCTTGTCTCCTTCATAAAAGTTGTATTTCTACTTCTTATCTTTCTAAATCATCCTCTTGTGTCCAATTTGAATACCTATAGCTCAACTTATGATTTTTATACCAAAACTGGTTGTGCTGAATCGTGTTTGGATTGTTGGTCTGTGTTCTTGGGTTTCTTACACCCTCATAGAAAATGATCTGGACTATGGTCCCTTCATCGAATTTGTAGAATTTTATCTTAGCTTTCTAATGAATTAAGTTTCACTCAATTTTACGTCCTATAACTTCAGTTATACCCTGAGAACACAACAAAGGTCAGGTTTATGAAAATGCTGGAAATTTCTTGAATTAAGTGCTTTTATTCTATATTAAGTATATTTATTTTGAATATGTCCATTTGATTTTTTTTTTATTAATTATAAAAAAAGAGAATGTGGTAATTTTCGTAAGTTGTAAGTTAAGTAATTTCAAAATAATAAGTGTTAATTTTAAAATATTTTTGGATAAGGAATGGTGAATGAGAAATGAGATTGTTCGTGGGAGAATGCATTTATTTTGGGCTCTACTATACATGATTGTAATGTGGTATGATGAGATTTATTTCCATATGTGAGCATGTTCGGGTTATCAGTCCATTCTGTTTGGTGGAGCTATGATCATATGCAAGGGTTATCAGCCCTTATAAATAGGCGGATGCGCTTATTATTTGCGGTAGTACTTGCACAGGCCACGGTGATGCTTTCATAGGCCACGATTGTGTAATTAGTGGGTGGTGCTTTCATAGGCCACGATTGTGTGATTGGTGTGTGGTGCTTTCATAGGCCACGATGGTGCTTCCACAGGTCAGGATTGTGTGATTGGTGGGTGGTGCTTTCAAAGGCCACAGTGGCGCTTTCACAGGCCACGATCAAATCTGCTTACATTCATTCGGTATTGGTATGAGCCTTAATAAAAAAATAGAATTTTATTTTATTATAAAGAAACCAGAAACATATTGGTATTTATGATATTTTCATTTATATTGAGTTTGGTATAAATTTTTAAGGTGTGAATTTTTTTATGATTTTTTCGAAATATTCGGATTTAACTAGCATGTTTTTAATGCTTAAAATATATTTGATTTGAGATTTATTACTTGGCATTTCTTAGTTATTTTAAATTATAATTATTAGCACCACTGAGTCTTTCACTCAGCACGTTGATTTTCATCACACGCAGGTTGTGAGCTGTGGGTTCTACTCGAAAACCGGAGAGGTAGTATCAGAGTAGAAATATTGATTTTGGGTAGGATATGTATACTTTTGTGTATTATGGCATGTATAATTCTATTGTATATAATGTTGAGCTTGTAAATATTGAAATTATAATTAATGAGATTGATGGATATTTTAAGTATTATTATTTGATTTTATTTACGGTGTATAAATTCTAAGAAGTAATTCCGAAAGTGAATGACATCAATATGTTAGAACTTAAGTGAATTAATTTGACCATTTAGAAGTGCTGCGTAATCCTTCCTAATAATTTGGAGTTGAGGTTTGGAGGTTAATATTGGAAGTGTATTTGTTTTCCCTGTGTGGAAAGTAGATTTTAAAGGGAGCTTTTGTGAAATTTTATTTTCGAAATTTTATTTTTCGTAGGATTCTCCCTAAAACCTTTATTGAATATTTTAAATTACTTGCTTCACTAAGAAAAAAATATAATCACTTCTAATATACATTATGGAGTTAACGAGTAGAATATGACGGTGCTCCGACACCGAATGTTGCGCTCATCGTCTGGTTCTCTGGGATTAGGCGGTGGGTGTTACAAGAATAGCTAGGCAACGATTGCAAATTATGAGAGATTATTGTTGTGGAACCGTTGCTATTTTAACAATTACTATTCGCCCTAATAAAATAGCTTTAAAAATAAATTGGGCAATGAAAAGCTATAAAATAGACAAATAAGGAGACTCACAAATTTAACAAGGTTTAGCCAAATTTACCTATGTCCTCGAACACTACTCAATTTAATATTTCTCTAATTTAGAAATATTGCAAATGGAAAGAAGAGACAATTAAGCAAATTGATGGGCTATTGTTGTTTTCAACTTTTAGGATATTAAACATAGGAGGGGGTGGCTTGCTTTTATAGCTGAAGCCCACCCCTTTAGTTGCTCAAATTTCCGATGTGGGATATTGAGCCACAATACAACAATTATGGATGGGAATCTTTGTTAAATGAAGTTTCCTTATTTTGTCATAAAAATAACTTGGATGTTCTTGGCATGGATGGTACACATATCCTTCAAGGATGATCTCGACGCAATGTAGAAAAAATGACAAACATGCATCATTGCAAAGTTGAGCTATTTTATGCTGTGATAGATTTACAACTCCAAGAGCTCAATAGTCGTTTTAATTAAGTGAATATAGAATTACTTATGCTTGAATCTAGCTGATATATTCATTGCTTACGATAAGGAAAAATTGCTTCGTCTTGCTCAGTTTTATCCTAATGAGTTTTCGTCAGTATAACTTAGTGTTCTTGATAATCAATTAGAGACATATATCATTGATATGAAGTCCAATTACAAGTTTTCAAGTGTGATTGGAATTGGTGATCTTGCTGAGAAAATGGTAAAGGCAAAGAAACATATTCTGCATCCATTAGTTTACAAGCTTATAACGTTGGCTTCGATATTACCTATTGCAACTGCATTTGTTGAAAGAGCATTTTTTTTGCCATGAAAATTCTGAAGAATCAATTACGTAATAGAATTGGAGATTAATGGATGGCTGATTGTTTGATTACTTATATTGAGAAAGATATTTTTTTGATAAAGTTGACAGTGACATGATTATACAATGTTATCAAGACATGAAGACTCATAGAGAACAATTGTAATTTTATTTTATTTTGTAATTTTTATTAATGTAAGTGGTGTTATAGATATTTCTTATTAACTACTAAATTTAACTATTTGAAAATTTTTTTATGTTACTAGTCATTTTATTTTTATGGAAAAGATATTAAAATTTTTGCCCCCCGATTGTAAATCCTAGCTCCATCTGTGACATCCAAAATCCGGTTTCATAAAAATAGAATCTTAAGGGCCACATTAGGTTTCACATCGAAGTGTTAAACCGGTATACTTAATATTTGACAATTTAAAAATGCATTCTTTAAAAACACTTCTATAATTCGACCACAACTCAACTACATTTTTTTGTTCAAATTTATTTTCCCAACACATTTCATAAAAACTCAACACAAATAATAAATCAGTTCTTTTTTAATTGAAAGCATATAAGATATTAATTACATGCCATAAAACATTCTGCCTCTGAAAATAAAAATGTTTCCAAATATCTAGTTCATAACATTCTGACTTAAATAAAAGTATTCTAATGCCTTAATTATATTTACATACCCCTAGATTTTCCTAAAGACTGAATTAAAAGAGAGGCTGTTTGGATACTGACTGTCGTAGAATAAGAGGCCTCTGAAAGTCTGATGCTCGCTGTGGACAGTCTACCCCGAATCAGCAACTTGCGCGTGACAAGTCAACGCGCTAAGCATAAAGCTTAGTGGTGCTTAATTTCCATTTATAGTAGGGAAATACACATAACCAATTATAATACCTCATATTATCATACATGGTATTTATTCAAAAATAAACAGCATAATCATAATATAACATATTTCAGACGCGTAATATAAGTATTCACAGTCAACATGCCCAATTAAAATCCAATAATCATGTATCACTAAATTAGACATACTTAATCATGAAATCACATATGTTCATAAGGTAGTATAATTATTTATTTAATTAATTTATATATAAAAAAACTATATTTTTAATTAGGCCTTTAGCATGCTCAGAAAAATCAAATAGTTGACAGAGAATTTCATAATAAATATACGACTCGAAAGCCCATATAATATCATATGACCCGTCAGTCGGAATTAAATGGCCATATCCAAAAAATTGGGTTCATTAGCCCCTATAAAAATTGGAGTTCGTTAGCTCCTGTAAGACACTGCATGTCACAAATAGACAGTACTGTATTTCCTATGGCATGTCATACCTCTATACAACTCTGACTCAACCAAGTAGACCAAGGCCGATAAAAATATTTATTTTAATTAATTCATTTTATAATTCATACATAATAGTATTCATAAATAAAATATCCAGTCTCAATATTACACCGAAATATTTTATTACAGGAAAAAAATATTCTCTTTCATAAGACTTTTGGTGATCTGAAGCCTCCTTTAGTCTACTCTAAATCAACTGAACTTTTTCCTATGTATCTTTGATCAAATCTGACCCAATGATCTTCCCTTCGCTCAACTTGATCCAACAGAGAGGTGTTCTACACCTCCTACCATACAATGCCTCAAATGGAGTCATCTGAATAGTCAATTGGTAGCTGTTATTATAAGCAAACTCAATCAAGAACATATACTTTTCCCAAATACCCTCAAACTCTATAACACAGCTACGAAGCATATCCTCAAAGTCTGAATGAACCTCTCAAACTGACCATCAGTCTAAGGATGATAAGCAGTACTGAAGTGCAACCGTGTACCTAAAGCCTCATGCAACTTAGCCCAAAATCTAGAGGTGAACTTTGGGTCTCGGTCTGAAATGATAGAGGAAGGAACACCATGCAATCTGACTATCTCCTCAATGTATAACTGAGCATATTGTTCCAATGAGAAATCTATCCTCACATGTAAGAAATGAGCTGACTTAGTCAATCTGTCCACTATAACCCAGATAGAATCCTTCTTCTTAGGCGTAAGAGGGAACCCAATCACAAAATCCATAGTAATGTGATCCCATTTCCACTCAAGCATTGAAATCGGATGCATAAGACTGGCTAGAAATTGATGCTCGGCCTTAACCTGCTGACAGACCAAACATCTAGATACATACTCTAAAATAATCCTCTTAAATGCTGGCCACCAATTGAACCCTCTAAGATCATGATACATCTTAGAACTACCTAGATGCATGGCATAAGAACTGACATGAGCCTTATCAAGAATCATCTGTCTCAACTCAGGAATCTTAGGCACACAAATACTATTCTCAAAATATAAGCAACCATCACCCTTAATCTGAAATCTCTTCTTCTTACCCTCTAAAGTCAGCTTCTTCCATTCAGCAATCTGATCATCTAAACTCTGAGCATCTCTAACCTGCTTAACTAAGCTTGATCTGACCCTCAACTCTATCTCAATGGAGCCATCATCCCTCAATGACATAACAGTAAACATAGCCCTCAAAGCAGACATAGACTTCCTACTCAAAGCATCAGCAACTACATTAGCCTTACCCGGATGGTAATCAATCACATAGTCATAATCTTTAAGCAGCTCAATCCATCTCCTTTGTCTTAAATTCAAATCCTTTTGTGTAGGTAGATACTTCAAGCTCTTGTGATCGGTGTAGATGAAACACTTCTCACCATACAGATAATGCCTCCATATTTTTAGAGCAAAAACAATAGTAGCAAGCTCTAAGTCATGAGTGGGATAATTCTTTTCGTGAGGCTTAAGCTACCTAGAAGCATAGGCAACTACCTTACCTTCTTGCATAAGCACACAACCAAGACCATTAAGTGAAGCATCATTGAAAACCACATAGTCTTTACCATAAACCAGTTGTGTAAGGATAGAGCCTCAGTAAGCATAGCCTTTAACTTCTCAAAGCTAGTTCGGCATTTATCAATCCACTCGAACTTAGCATTCTTGTGCAACAACTTCGTTAAAGGAGCAGAAAGAAGAGAAAACCCTTTGACAAATCTTCTATAATACCCAACCAGCCCAAGAAACTCCGAATCTTTGTAGCATTCTTAGGCAACTTCCAATCAAGAACTGCCTCTATTTTCTTTGGATCAACTCAAATACCATCGGTTGAAACCATATGACCCAAAAATGCTACCTCATCAAGCCAGAACTCACACTTACTGAACTTGACATACAACTGCTTATCTCTTAGAGTCTGCAAAACTATCCTCAAGTGCCTATCATGCTCATCCTTAGTCTTAGAATAGACTAAGATATAATCAATTAAAACCACTACAAACTGATCTAGATAGGGATGAAAGACCCTATTCATCAAGTCCATAAAAGCAGCTGAAGCATTAGTCAACCCAAAAGGTATGACTAAAAACTCATAATTGCCATATCTCATCCGGAATGTAGTCTTAGGAACATCTTTCCTCCTAACTCCCATTCGGTAATACCCAGATCTCAAATCAATCTTAGAAAAGACACCTGCCCCCTTCAATTGGTCAAACAAGTCATCAATATGAGGTAATGGATATATATTCTTAATCGTCAACTTGTTCAGCTGTCTATAATCAATGCACAATCTCATAGATCCATCCTTCTTCTTAATAAACAGAATTGGAGCACCCCAAGGAGATACACAAGGGCGAATGAATTCCTTATCAAGCAACTCTTGAAGCTGAACCTTTAATTCCTTTAACTCAGCAGGAGCCATCTTATAAGGAGCAATAAAAATTGGAGCAGAACCCGTAATTACATCAATACCAAACTCAATCTCACGATCCGGCATCAACCCAGGAAGCTCATCAGGAAACACATCAAGAAAATCACACACAATGGGTATGTCACTCAGACTAGGCTCCTCATGCTTAGACTCAAGCACACAAGCAATGAAAGCACTACAACCCTTTTGAATCAAGCTCCTAGCCTTAACAGCTGAAATGATATTAGAGAGATAATCTGATATCTCACCCACGACCACTACCTCAATATCATCAACGGTCTTAAGTATGATTCTTTTAAGCCTACAATCAACCATAACCTGATGTCTATACAACCAATCCATGCCTAATATCACATCAAACTCTCTAAAGGACAATTCAATCATATCACTAGGAAAAATGTAGCCATGAATATCAATAGGGCAGTCTCTAAACACCTTACTCACAATCACACTATGTCCTAAAGGATTAGTCACCTCACTATCATGCTCTAACATATCAGCCTTAATACCACACTCAATGCCCATGGGAATGCATATATATGAATATGTGGAACCCGGATTTATCAATGCATGTACATTGAGTCCAAAGATAGAAAATGTACCTGCAATGACGTCCGGAGCATCCTTCTCCTCATGAGCTCTGACTGCATAAGTCTTGGCAGCTGTCCTACCCTCAGGTCTGCTAACTATCTCTGATGCTGATCTCTGCCCAATTGTCCCCACTGAATTTGTACAACCTCTACCTCTGCCTTTAGATACAACTGGAGCAGACCTCTCTGACCGAGTTTGAATCGTGGTAGTGGAACCTATAAGAGAATATCTATATAGATGATATGTAGAACCATATCTGAAACAAGCACCCATGACTCTATGGCACTCGCCTGTGTGTCTCTTACCACAATGAGCACATGTAGGATACTCACTTCGACTAGACCCTCCGGTACTGGCTACAGAAGTCGACTACAGAGTAGATCTAAAAGATGAAGTACCATGACCATGACCTCTAACCGGTCTATGCCCTGATGGCTGAACTGACCTCTGCCTCTTATCCCCTGGCTGGTTGTGAAATTGACTGCCTGACTGACTCTAAGGTCTCTTGAAATGCTGGGATCTAGACCTCCTATTCTACTAGTCAGTCCTAATCTCCTTAAGCTCCAGTGACGCAGATACATAAGCAGAAAACTCAGTATGATGGCGAGCTACCAAATGCATCCTCAACTCGTCATGCAGTCCTTTTCCGAACTTCTTGCATCTCTCCTCCTAAGAAGGCACCAGCTCTCTAGCATACCTACTCAACCTAACAAACTCTCGCTCACTCTGAAATAGTCATCCTACCCTGTTGAAGCTCCATAAACTCAGTCTTCCTCTACTCTACATATAAATCTCCAACATACTTCTTCCTGAACTTAGATAGAAAGAAGTCCCATGTCCTCCTATGGACATCCAAAGATTGGGAAATTGTATACCACCATTGGTACGCTTCCTCCTTAAGTAAAGATACTGCACATACCAAATGATTAGTAGGAATACATTGCATCTGCTTAGTACTCTCTAACCAATACTCTGCAGCAGATGCATAATCTGACTTTCGGCCTTTAAAATCGATAGCCCCATATTTCCTCAACCTTTCAATCGGTGGCCTAGGAGTATGAACATAAGCTAGAGGAGCTGCAGGCACTGCACCAACAGCCTGCCTCAATATGTCGGCCATCTACTGGAGGAAAGTATCCTGACCATATCTAGGAGCACCATGATCAGTCGAACCAATACAAACAGTAGCAGCAGGTATAAAAGGAGGAATGGGTGGAGCATAGCTCTTCGCCTCCTCGTCCACAGCGTCTCGGGAGCCTGACACCGACATACTAACCCAAAAGAACCTATAACTATAAAGATCCACAAGATACAGCATCAAAGGAATATTCCTTAACAGTCTCTTAGGGCATGTAAATTAATTAGACCCATATTCTAATACCACTAAATGTGACACCCAAAATTCGGTTCCGTAAAAACAGAATCTTAAGGGCCACATTAGGTTTCACATCGAAGTGTTAAACCGGTATACTTAATACTTGACAATTTAAAAATGCATTCTTTCAAAACACTTCTATAATTCGACCACAACTCAACTACATTTTTTTTTCAAATTTATTTTCCCAACACATCTCATAAAAACTCAACACAAATAATAAATCAGTTCCTTTTTAATTGAAAGCATTTAAGATATTAATTACATGCCATAAAATATTCTGACTCTGAAAATAAA
>CANUEP010076519.1:0-20249 GCA_947857235.1 Jatropha podagrica | reverse complement strand
TATTGTTTATTATTATAAAAATGATTATTTAAAATATATTTATATATATATATATATATATATATATATATATATATATATATATATATATATATATATATATATGTAATAAATATCTATTTATAGGTATTTTATTAAATAAGTTTTGGGTTATATGATTGGCTTTATTAGATTGTGGGCTTAAAAGGAAAAAAAAACAAAAAAAAAACTAATACCCTAAACCTAGAAAGAGTGGTCAACACTCTCATTTTAAATGAGAGTGTTGCCACCTTCATCAACACACCCACACACAAGCGTGAAGAGAAAGGGGGAGAGAGGAAGAGAAAGAAGTTCATCTTCCATTCTTAAAATCTCTCACTATTAGAATCTATAATCAAATAACAAGTTGAGAGAGTAAGTGGTATTAGATTGGTGATTTGAGCTAGAAGATTAAGGTGCAATTAGGTTGTGATCGTTGAAGGCATTCCATAATCATGGTAAGATCCATTTCTGTAATCCATATATTGTTTCTAATCTCATCATATTTGTGAAGTTAGTATTGTTAGGAGATTATGAATCCCTAATGGTTTTTCGTGGTGTTTTATTTTTTTATTTTTATTTTTATGCCTATAGAGAAGGGTGAACCTTCTAAGGTTGACAAGGGCAAAGGGAAGGCATAATTGTGAAGTTAGTTGCTATCGTGTGATTTTGAGGTTTATGCTTTACAATTATTTGTTTAGTTTGATTTTAATTATTGGTATTATTGATCATGAATATCATTGTTTTCTCATTTATTGATTTTTGAGAACTGATGTTTTTAAGTGTAGAATTCAAAATTCTGTGTAAATTGCTTGAATTGATAAACTTTGATGCTGTATGTGTTATTGGTTCGGCTTTGAACTTATTTTTGGACCATTTACATTTTTCATCTGTATTTGAGCTCTTCACAAAACTTTTAGCTCTACTTCTTAGCTTTCCAGAACATCTTGTGTCTAATTTGGATGCCTATAGCTCAAGTTATGATCTTAATGCCATAACTGGTTCTATCATGGCATCAAATTTATATATTCAGATTGATTGCTTATTTTGGCACCTAAGATGCTTAGATTTTAACTAGTGTCTTTCATAAAAGTTGTAGATTTATTTGTTATCTTTCTAAGATATTTTTTTGTGTTGAATTTGGATAATCATAGCTTAATTTATGAATCAAACAGTAAAATTGGCTCAGACACGCTTAGCTCATGCCATGTACTGTTGAAAGTGGCCTTCTAGCATGACAATGCCATGTAGTATGCCTATCCCACTAACTACAGGTGTATTTTGTGACCCTTTTAGCATGGCCATGCCGTCTGGCACGCCCAGCCCGTGCTCTCTACTGTCCCTTTCAATGCTATGTTGTATTTTGACCTTCTAACATTTTCTAAACCTTCTAAATGCATACCTAATGTATCTTTGATGTGGTTTTTCTTAGAATCCTCTTCAAAATGAGACCAAAGTATCATGTGAACATTAATGGACAATACACAAGATATGAACTATGTTTAGTTGATTTTAATTGAGAACTATCACTTAATTATATATGTTGTTATCACCTAAAAAGTTAATATAAGTTTGAATGAGGGAATTGAGTTAACTTTGGTTTGGTATTAGACCATGAAAATTAATTGAGGATATTGGTTAGTTGGTTACGATATGATGGGTAATTTATCCTAATAATCTATTGAAGTCCAATGCTATGCGTTGTGGATTACAAATTGGAATAAACTTAGCTAAGGTGAGATTTGATTGGTTTTTCATATGCCTTGAGCTAAACTTGATATGTGATATTATACTTGATTGTATAATAAAATGGGTTGTTAGAAAACACATTAGAACTTTGCTATTATGATGTTGACTTGCTTGACCTATGAACTACCATGAACTAAGTGTGTGCTTATGACTTGATAATGCTAGTTTGGAGCTATACTTTAGAAAACTAAGTACTATGCACCAGGTACGCTTACTTATTTGACATCTTGAGTGATATTAGACTAAGATACATGTGGATTAATGCTACCTTAATCAAGTGGCTTGAGCTATTTATCTTATGCATATGAGATAAACACTTGAAGATGAAATTAAACTGGATCAAATTAAAAAAGAACTAATAGGCCTTACTGTGGTCTTAGTTGAATAGTTGCTAGAATATGGTTATGCGTTTATGAAGTAAAGCATACTATGAGATCTGATTTAGATTGCGCTATGATCATATGTCAGACACACGAGTGTCTTTAGGATGAGCGGACGCACTCTGTTGATTCTATATGTGCAAGACTTTTTAAGTTTATTGTGAAAGGCTGATTAGCCAGTGTTAGTCTGACTGTTATCAGACACCGTTCTGTTACCTGTTTTGCTTCTGTTTCTTCTGAGCCACTGTTAAAGCCCAATTATTTGAATTAATGAGTAAAATATTAATTATAAACATAATGGATAAATTATTGTAACATAGGTTGTTTACAAATTAGTGTATATGAACCTATAACATGCAGATTATGGCAATAAAATCCATATGATTATTTAATATGCAAATTATCATAAAAAAATGTGTGTACATAACCACTCATACAGTGAGAATTATAGCATGCAACATGTATATGTATGGCTTGGTTAGATGTTTAATTTATGTATTATGCTATTATGCCATGAATGTCTTGATTATATATGATATATGTATATCGATATTGTGTATGATTTCAATGAACCATACCTGTTTGCTATGTGATGCATATATATTATTGAGTACCACTGAGTTTTATTCTCAGCGCGATGTTCTTTTTAAACTCGCGTAGGTTGAAGATTTGTTTACTGTGGATCTTGAGTACATTTATCTAGAGAGAAGATCTTCTGCTTCTAGACTAGAGCGTGAGTCTATAGTATCGACTCGTGGCATGTGTTAGATTTGAAATAATGAGAGCATTAATTTGTTTGTGTGGGATTTGTATATTATCTAAATGCAATTGTTCTAATCCTTTGAACTCTTTGAAGATTTTTTATTTGTTCCACTTGGACTTGGACTTTCATTTTGAGGTTGAACTTTCAGTATTTTTGGATTTACTAGTATTGGATTTGAGGATAGTTCCTCTTGAAAATTTTTTTATTGAATTGGAATGTTAAATATGTATAAAGAACTTCTGAGGACTTTACTATCACCTCGATAATGTTTTATTAATTGGTTTGTTCATTTTCTTAATTGGATTTCCAAAGGGAACACTTGAGATTTTCTAAAGGATTTGCCTAACTTTTTAGAAATATTTAATGGGTTTCCACTACTGTGTTTAAAGGTTTTAAATTTTTCTCGAATTTTATAATCGAGCTGTTCAAGCAAGTTTAGGTTACCAAGACTTCCGCTGTGCAATTTAAAGGATTTGTAAATTGAACATTTAATTTCTATATTATATTTTCATTGATACCAGTGTTGTACTAATAAGCAAATTGTACGTGCCTCTAGCACCGAATGTAACACCTCATGTTCTGGTCCTTCGAGATCAGAAAGGAGGTGTTATAAGAAAGATGCTTGGCTTTTGTTATCAGGAGAAAATTCACCATTTAGGACTACCTACACAACTAATGCCTTAAGGAGCAAACCTCTTAGGATCCTTGATCGCTTTCTATTCAAAATTCTTTTGGGTCGACACCAACATACTAGAAGGATAACTAATGAGGAGCTTTTTCTCTTATGAGAAGCACATAATGGACTTAAGGTAGATGTCACATTGTTTTTGTGTGGACATTATGTTAGATTTCACCAAGTTTGTCTTTCCACTCTAGTTGTTGGAGGTATTATTACCCGATTGGCCATGGGTTTCAACGTATTTGATGATGGATATGCAAAATGCCCCATTAAAAATATTGAAAAAGAGAAATTTACCATGAGCTCACTTGTTAACATAAAAGTAATAACTAGGCATGTGGGCTATTTTTACTTTTTAACCAAGAATGGTAGTTTAGAAGGAGATCACATAGCATGTGTAGGGGAACAAATGAGTGATGTAACCATTGAAATTTCAGAGGAAGAAGAGGAAAGTGATGAAACCACTGAAGAAGAAGAATCCAGAGATGAGATAGTCATGCATGGCACGTTCAGTCAACCACTAGAACGATTAGAGGAAGAAGAGGACCCTGAGGAGGACCTCCCAATGGAAACCAAACGAATCATTTCTATCATCCATGGAGATGTACCATCTTCAACCAACTCTAGTGATGCCACAATTATCCGCTTGGACAACATTGAAGCCAAGATTGACCTCCTATTGATCCTTATGCACCAACTCATAGATTTCTAAGGGTTGAGCCCTAGAGTCCCCACTTTCCTTAACTATTTTCACTTCCCTTCACACTCTTTAGTTATCTTTTGCTTAGATAAGAGCCTAGGATTTGGTACGTCTAAATAATTGTTAGACTATATTTTATTAAAAAAAAATTATTTTATGTAAATATATATCTCATAGTTTGATGTGAATATAATGAAATAATATGAGTGCGTTTGCTTTTCTATAATTCTTGCAATTTATTTTCTCATCTATCTTTATGAAAATGCATGAATAAAATTATTTTCTATAATTCTTGCATGAATTCCATGGCTAATCCTAGAATTAGACTTAATAAATCACAAAATCCAAAAGTTACAACTTACCTCCTTTAATGGCAACTCCAAAACCAAAGCATAAAAACTCCAAATTCAAGCTTCTACTACTTAATTCTCAAGGTTTAATCAAAATCCTATGATTTAATTAGGTGGTTTAGTGGTATTTGGAGATACGAAAATGAAAGAAAAATGGAGGAAGAAGGAAGAAGAAGTTGGCATGGAGGAAGAAGAAGGGAGGAGAGAGAAAGTGTTGGTGATTTAAGTAGCAAAGTCAAACTTTGCTTCTCATTTTATGCTAAATCAATGGCTAAGATCAAGTCTTAGGTAATCTCATCCAATGGCTCTAAATATTCCTCAAATAATTCATTTCTAAATATTATTTAACTCCACAAATTAATTAAATTAATTTTCTAAAAATAATTCACCATTTATTCCTTAATATATCACAATAAAAAATGATATTCACTAGTTGCCGCAATTCTCCAAAAATATTCGTAAAATATTCTCTATCCATCTAAATCATTCAAACATGCTCCAAAAATATTAATTAACATACTAGACATATGTAGTAATTTTTCCAGGCTAAAATAATACCATATCCGAGACCGATGGTACTATTCATAGATCGATAAATCACTATTACCGATAATGAAAAAGACTTTTTCACTTGATCCCTTGCAAGATGTAGCGCAAGCCCCAATGCATGCCCTTATGCACATATCAATTGCTGAAGATTCAGACAATCGATCTTTGCAATTTAAACTAAAACTTCTCCATCTTTCAATGTAGTCAATTACAGATTCCTCCTTCCACTGATGAGTAGTTGTGAGTTCAATCATGCTAACTATATGTTTGGTGCTGTAAAAGCGATTGAGGAATTTTTGCGCCAGTTGTTCCCTACTATCAATGGAACCCAGCTTGAGATCTGTGTACCAATCAAAGGCATTTTCTTTTAAAGACCGAACGAATTGTTTAATGAGCAGATCGTCGTCCTTGCTAACATTGTTGCAAGTTTCCACAAAGTGGGCTACGTGCTATCTTGGATTTCCTTTTCCATCAAATTATTAAAACTTGGGAGGTTCGTAATCTGATGGCATCCTCGTCATGTCAATCCTTAAAGTGTATGGCTTTGAGTAGGTGTAAGAGGGCTGCATCATTGTCTCCAACTGATCTTTTAAGGCTTCTTTAATTAGTTCCTTCAGTTGAATAGTCGAGATTGAGCCGCCAGCAGCAAGTTTGACACCCTTTCTGCAGTCTCCCTTGATGACGTCTCTTTTGATGGTGGGATAAACCCCTTCGATGCAGACTCATCCTTTTCAAACATCTGACTTTTTTTGGTCACGCTATCCAACCTGTTCATAAGATAAGCGATTTGGCTATCTTTCACTTAAAGAGCATGATTGACAGCTTCTAGTTGCAACTTCAGAGCATCCAGTTCTTCTACTAATGTAGTTCCAATCATCATAACAGAAATGACATCAGAAGAGTTTGTTGCTAAAACAGTTGACCACTTTTGGGAAGCACCTTTCTCAACTGACTCCATCCAAATTGGCGAGGCAACAATGGTTTGTTGAGAAAGAGGAGTCGTCTTTGCATAAATTTCTGCGACAGTTTTCATCTTGATATTTGCATCAGGACTCGAGTCCACAGTGGATCCGGTACTAAGAAAACTTGAAGCACCAATTTGTGCGGCCTTTGAGGTGACAGTGATCTTTCTAGCTGCCATCGAATATTTAGTTGATTTGTTGAAACTTCGAGAATTGTAAAGCGAAGAGATGAGAGGTAGAGATGTCCCATTGGGTGTGCCAGAAATCCATAAGAGTAAAATTTGTTCCTGAAATTTAAGAATCAAAAATACAAATTATATTTGAAAGAAGCGAAAACAATCTCTAGTGTGAAATCTCCTATTACGGTGAAGATTATCCTCTGATTCTTCTTTTTATTGGGAGCGCAATTCAAGGGTCGAAAGACTTGATCTTGAACACGATTCAACAGCTGAAAGACTTGACGTTGAATTGATGTAGAATGAACATTAGACGATTCAAGGGTCGAAGAGATTTGATCTTGAATTGGCATAGAACTTTGATTCTTTAGACTTGGGAGAGAACTTATATAGTCTTGAATTCGACATAGCTTTGGGGCTTCTTTTCTGTCTTTTTCTCTATGAGTCTCTATATCGATATGTGAAGAGTGGCCTCCTATGTATAGAGATTTGAGGGAGTCCCCTTTGCCAAATATGTAATTTGATTGGTCTACCTGGCAAGCTTTCATTGGCTGCTGCTATATCACCTAACTTATGTAAATGCTTGACTTATTAGCCAAGATTTAATTTAATTTGTCCACTTAACTAATTTTTATTAGACTTTACTGCATCATTTATTTATGTAGTAAATAATATTTATTCAATAATTTTATTTTAATAACTATTTAAATATTTTGATTGATTATTAAAATAAATTATTTAATTTAACTAACCAATAATTTACTTGGCTAATTAAATAATTAAGTTAATAATTAAATTAATTTAAATAAAATTTAGGTGTCTATAATAACAAAACAAAAAAACAAAGTTATATTAATAGTAGAGAGAAATTAGCTATATCAATAGTAGATTGTTGATGCTTTCTATCTTTTTGAATCAATCTAACATCAACTCCTTCAATTCATTTTGGATATAATCATAAGTGAATCTTGTGAGAAAAAAATTGCTTACATCGAAGCAACGCTTAGTAAATTGTAATAGAACATAATATAGTGCAATCAAATGCATTTATAATATAACATTACATCTTTGATTACATCACAATATGATTACAGTTCATTAAACTTAAACCTTGTCCGACAATAACTTTTAAGATGATGATTATTATTTTAATTATGGTCATGGGAGATAATTCTGATAATTATATTATTCGATGGGGTAATGCCAATATTAGTGTTTACAGGTCAAGAAAGTAGACTATAAAGTGTTAAAGTTTTTAACTAATAACTAGAAAAATAGCTAGTAACTATTAGAGCCGCTAATAGGTATTAAAACGGTTAATATTATCCAACATAGTAATAGTTTAAATGTATATTTTCATTCCTCATAATTTATAGGCTTACGATTTTATTCGGTAAACTTTAGAGGCTTATGATTTTATTGGATAAACTTTAAACTTAATATTATCCAATATAGTAATAGTCTAAAGTTAATATTATCCAACCATAAACTTCCACAATTTTGTTCTATTTTATGATTTTATACAATGTGATTGACTTTTAGAGTAATATTTATATATACATAATTTTATTCCATATGATTGAGCATTGATTGGAATATTGAGTTTATATAAAATAGAGGCCTAGTAGTAACCATAAGCTGGAGTTATAAGATGTTGGATTATAGAAATGTGTGTTTCTCATTATTTTAACTTAATTTTACCATTTTTATGGGGAACTGCTGCCAAAATTCATTCACAAATTAAACTAAATGCATAATTGAAACATCACATAATTTTATTTTCAAAACATTTTCAATTTGTATTAAATCAGAAATCTTATTTTTAGAATCTCGAAATATATACGAGGACATAGTGCACATTGAGGCTCATAATTATCAATTGGGCCCAAGTCCAAAACATCATTGTTGGGTCATGCCGACTTGAGAACCTTCTAAATTTTCTTACACGAATTTTTGAATTAAACAAGAAATATTTTTGAACAAATATCTGAATTTTCTTTTTATTATATTTAAACTGCCTTATGGCTAGTTGAACCAAACAAAAAAAAAAAAAGAGCTTCTCCTTCCTCTCTAAGGGATTTCATATCGCTTCTCCGCACATCAACTCTTTCCTTCCCTATTTTCAGCAAAACAACGGCCATAAACTGGCACTTGAAGCTACAGAAATAACTCTCACGATCTCCTCTTCCTTCCCTTGACCTTCAACCTCTTTTTTTTTTTTTTTTTTTTTTTTTTTTTTTTTTTCATTGAGATTGTAAAAAGAGAGAGCAAGGGGGAAGCGCATTTTTGTTTCTGGCCTAAAAATTCACCGTCTTCAGTGACTTCCTCTGCCCTGGTGAGTTTAAATCTTACCTTTACCACGTCTCCACTCATTTTCATTAACTAATTTTGTTCTTTAATCGGCTATAGCAATCTTCAAGGATTAGGTTTTGAAATTTAATTAAATTGGGAATTTGATAGAATTAGACATGATTGGCATATATTGAAGTTAGAATAAGCTTCCCCACCGATTTTGAGCATTTTAACTGTGATTTTACAAAACTTAGTCGAGATTGGCTTTTTCGGACACCGTAGTTGGCGGCTCTGCTACCGGCCGGGGCCGGGGGTGGTTCAGGTGATTGGAAAATCCTGGGCGGTCAAATTATTCAGTTTGACATGAAGATTACGATTATGCAATTATTTTAATGATTATATAACGTTGCATGCCCAAACAAATTATCTATAGAAATGTAAAATCTATGAAAATTGTTATATGTTTGCACTTAGTTTACTTAGTCAGCTCATAAATTGAAGGTTAAATGACTAATTGCATAAAATGAGTTAGAACGCTAAATTAATAGAAGGGATGAAGTTCTTTTTTTATATTTGCTCACTGTGTTTATTGGATATTTATATTGAAAAGTAATTAGGAGCATTCGTGGTATGGTCAGTTTGAGTTGCGAAGCAGGTTGATATTGGATAATGGTTATGATGGATGGGACATTGTAATTGATTAGCTCGATGGATGGGCAATGTGCCTCACTGCAAATTTAACAGGTAGATAGTTTAATGTTTATCCGGAAAAATGTTAATTAAAGCTAAGAAATAGAAGTCTGATATAACAACACATAAGTAAATATGCTTTGTTGATTTAAGTTTCCTGTTTTCTTCTTGCCTTTCCTGCAGATCTGCTGGACCTATAAGTGATCTATTCTTCTTCATGACTTTAAATATTAAATCATTTTCTTGTGAATAAAGCGTTAGAGATTTAAGTGAAGTATTTATTATAAGTTGGAGATTCATCTTGAAATTTTATATTGAATGATATCCGCATTTTGCTTACTCTAATTCGATTTTATATCAAGTTAAATTTGCATTTACTATTAATAAGCGGATGTTTATTATCCAAATAGATATTCCTTGAGATTCCCTGCCAACTTGAGATTGGTTGTTAATGCTTGGTAATACAAATTGTTGTGCCCTGTTAAGATTTCTGGTTAACCTGATAATGTTGGTGTGATTAAGTGATGTTTATTGTGGATATGAGATATGGAAAATCGATTTATAGAAATTACCTTTTGGAGTTAAAATATTTAACCAATGATTATAGTAAATAGAAAAAGGATTATGGCGGATGGAAGTGATTTGTAAATGAAAAGCTTGACTACACGACGGATGGGTTGTGTAAATATATATGATATGTGCATTAAAATTTTGATATTTGATTTATGATTAATCTGATTCTTAGAGGAAGTGTTGCCGAATTTGAATGAGATAATGAAATCAATTATAATCCGAATATGATAAAAGAAAAATGATTTGAATGGATAACTAAAATAGAGTTTAGGTAGCCTTGGATAATAAGTTAAAGTAATTGCTCCCTTAATCATTTAGATTGGATAGAGTAGTGGAGTTCAACCTATGTCCATTATCAAGTGATTATCTTCATATTTAAATTAATTTATCTAGTTACTACAATCTGTGGGTTGGTGGCATTCGTTAAGTAAAATTGTCATGCTTTTCGTGTTTTTTGTGTTGTCTTGATGATGTGAATGCAATTGGATTAGATGCGGTATGGATATGAACTTTTCATTTTGTGTTTTTAAACATAAAGGGTAAATAATGGATATGTGAAATATAGTAATGAGATCCACAAGGCTTATTGATGTCTTGGTCGTATGGGGGATCGGCTCCTCCACTCATATTTGGGGGATGAGCTCCTTGATTTGTAATGGGGGATGGACTCCTCATGCCCCAATAAAGGGTTGGGCTCCTCTATCTTGACACAACATCTATGTTTAAAGTGGCTTCGGAAAAAGTATGTGCTCTATGCTACTTTGACTTCACTTATAGGATGAGGAAGAGCGAAGAAGCAACAACGCATATCTCAGGAGATATGGAAGAGCTAGTAGAAGGCTTACGACGATCTTGCATTTAAGAAAAAATGTGAGTTCTTTGCACAGAACAGACGTAGTGAGACTAGTAGTGATGAAGCAGGACCATCGAGACACAATCAAGTTCATCTTTGCTATAAAGACAGCTCAACTATTTATAAGTTAGTTAGAGTTACGACATTGACATTTAATGGAATAATTGTAAGTATTAATATATTATGCATAAAACTGCGATATAGGCTGAGAAATATGGTCATGAGCATACACCAATGGAGGTGTTTAGATACATTCACATAAAGGACCATAATGAAGAGACTTTTGTTGAAAGGGTGCAATGGGCATTAATATGAGTATAAACCATTTTTGAAATTTTGTAGTCTTCTATTATTTATGGCTCAATGGAGATGTTCATCTTGCAACTATATTCAATCATTGTGTTTTTGTTTTTCGGAGAATTACAGCATAACTCGCGATTGTGTTCTCTCTTTTAAGCCTGCATCTGACAATCAATTGAGTGTTGATGAGTTAATTTTATATTAATACACGGTAGGAGGCCAAAAGGAGGGGAAGGTGTACGACATTGGCACCTAGTCATCGCAGTTCTACTGTGGCTCAACTTTAATGCTGCTGGTGGTCCACCATCATAATTACAGTGATAAGTTATATTTTTATAGTATTTTTAGCTTAGTTTTTATTAGAAATGTTAGTATTTTTAATTACTTTGATTAATTTTTATTTAGATTTATTCATGTTTTTAATTAAGTTTTCTTGATTCTTGATAAGCTTGATTTGAAGGTTTTTAATAGGAAAATAGTCAAAAATCGCATCAAAGAAGGTTGGAGTTGAAATTTGAAATTTAAAACTCAACATGGCCAAATCAATGAAATACATAGTGAGACCATGTACACGCCACGACCGTATTACCAAGAAAGCTGAAAATTTAATTAGGTCGAATTTAGCTATTTAGCCCGTGTAGATTTGAAGTATGAGTGTGGCCTGTACATGGGGTTGCATGTGAATAATAAAAAAGGGTTCACCTTAGCATTGCTCCAATCCAATTTGACGAAAGAAAACTCTTAATTAGAAAGAAATCCACCTCAAAATTAATTTTCTATTCAAATAATATTTTCTCCTAATTAGGCAAATTAGTTTCTTACTCGGATTGAAAGACACCTTATAAAAGTCTATATAAAGAGAGATTACAACGATAATTGGGGGATCATCGAATAAGAAATTTTATCATTGAGTCTTAGATTTTTGTTCCACTATTTTTTTAGTTTTTCTTGTTTTTACGATTTCAAGCGTTCAAGTTGTGTGAAAAATCATGGGAGCTATTTACGCTATTGTTTGATTAATTTTTATCTCTAAACTCTTAATCTCGTTTTTTATTTTCATTAATTCATATTGATTATGGAATTATTTTCAAATTTAATTGAGTTTTATTTTATTACTATATCGAACTAAATTCTCATACTAAGGACTTGATGTAGCTTAACTCCTACTTCAATTTATAATATTAGATTTATTTTTCTTTATTCAAGATATAATTTATCATTGAACGTAATGCTTTCAGACAGATTTTCTCTCCTTGATTGATTTATTTCATTAATCACTATTGAAAGAAGGGTTTTTGATAAGAAAAAGATAATAAAATTACACGGAAATAATAACTTGATGCAAAAGCTTTATAGTTTAACAACACTAGGCCATTAATTTTTATACAAACCATAAAATTTAATGGCTTAATTCATGTTTAGTTGTGTTATTGGGAGATAGGAAATTAGGCGGGATTAAAATAAATAACAATACATCTAGAGAGCTTATTAGTAATTTTAAAGTTATTTTCTTTACTTTAACAATTAAAATTGATTAACAAATGAATAAAGTAAATTGGGTAGAAATAAGTTATGTCAAAATCCCTAGTAGCTTTTAAATCTTGATTTCTTTTCATCAAATATTCTTACTTGAATTCTTTTCTATTTTTTTTATTTTATTTTTATAATTATTCTTTTTATTATCATTTAAATAATAATAGGTTAAGATAATTTTGGTACTTAGTATACAATTTTCGTAAGACGATACTCTACTTACTCTTTATTACTTGTTGCGATTTCATACACTTGCGAAAAATAACTGTCAAGTTTTTGGTGCAATTGCCGGGGATTGACATTACCAATATCAATACTAATTACCCTATTGTTAATTTGGATATTATTTTTCTGTTATTTTAACTTTCTTTTCTAAAGAACTTTCAGGTGTTTATGCAAAGACGATCCCGTAGCGTTGAACCTTTAGGTTTCAATTTGAAAATTGAAAGACTTGTCGAAGGAATAATGCTACAAGAAGGAATCTAGAGCGTGAATAAAGAAAGCAATCAACATGGCAGGAATAAAGGATGAGATGCACGATTTAGTGGAGCAAGAGGAACAAGAGATATTGCAGCATCACCTGGAGCAAAATCGAAGACCTCCTATTCGCACTTTGCATGATTATACTACTCCTTCTCTTAATGGAACCACCTCGAATATCACCAGGCCTAGGCTTGAAGTTAACAAATTTGAAATCAAACCTGTAATTATCCAAATGTTTTCTACCTCAATCCAAAATGGAGGTTTACCTAGTGAGGATCCCAATGCCCATATCATAAATTTCTTAGAGACTTGCAATACCTTTAAATAAAATGGAGTTTTTTATGATGCCATCAAATTGAGATTGTTTCCTTTTATCTTGAGAGATAAAGCACGTGTTTGGTTACAATCATGTCTGCAGGAAGTTTCACTAAACGGGAGGAAATAGTCCGAAAATTTTTGGTAAAATTTTTTCCATCTTCAAAGACTATAAAGCTTTGCAATGAGATAATAACCTTTGCCAACCATGATCAAGAGAGTTTGTATGAAGCTTGGGAAAGATTCAAGGACCTGTTGAGGAAGTGCCCACATCATGCTCTACTTAAGTGGTTACAGGTGCAAATTTTCTATAATGCATTATTTCCTAACATTAAGATTACTTTAGATGCAGCTTCTGGAGGATCTTTTGAAATAAAGGGGATTGATGAGGCTTATAACTTGATGGAAGATATGGCGAGCAATAGTCATTATCAAAATACCTTGGAAAGAAAAAGGACTGCAGAAGTCTATGAGATTGATGTCATTACTGCACTTAATGCCAAGGTGGACAATATGGTAAGAAAGTTGGGTTTGTTGACAATTAACTCTGTTAATTCTATTATGCAAGCATGTGACGAGTATAATAGTCAACATGGAGTTAAGGAGTGCAAGTTGGATACTCTAAACCCTCAAACTCTAGAGCAAGATAACTACGTGATGAATCAAGGAAGAATTACCCATATTCTAACTGTTATGATAATAGGTTGAGAAATCACCCTAATCTTTCTTGTGGGAATACAAACAACACCTTGAATGCACCACCAAGTTGTCCTCCCCAAGAGAATAAGGTTCATTTTCAAAATTCCACATGGAATTCATGAATGAAACTCAGTAGAATCACAAAATCCAACAAGTTGCGATAAGGAACTTAGGGGTCGAATTTGGACAGTTCGCAAGTATGACGGCTTCAAGACCTCAAGGTACATTACCTAATAATACTGAGAAAAATTCTAAGGAACGGGTATAGGCTAATAGTTTGACGAGTGGTAAAGAATTGGAGGATCCACCCAAGAAGGAGGAAGGAAAGAAAGAGAAGAAGGAAATTCCCATCAATGATCTTCAAGAAAGAGAGGAGGTAAAGCCCTATGTCTCATATATTCCTTTTCCTCAAAGACTCAAGCAATAAAAGGATGATAAAAGCTTCCTCAAATTTCTTGATGTGTTTAAAATGCTTCAAATAAATATTCCTTTTGCTGAAACTCTTGCTCAAATGCCCAGTTATGCAAAATTCTTAAAGGAGATCTTGAGCAAAAAAAGGAAGATCAATGATCAAGAAATGGTAATGTTAACGAAGGAGTGTGCAATCATGCAAAATAAATTGCCTCCTAAGTTAAAAGATCTAGGAAGTTTTTCTATGCCTTGTAATATTAGAAATCTTGATTTTGATAAGGCTTTGGCTGATTTAGGTGCGAGTATTAATCTTATGTCTTATAAGATTTTTAACACGCTAGGGATGAGAAAACTAAAGCCAACAAGGATGTCTCTACAATTGGCGGATCGCTCGATCAAATACCCAAGGGAAATTGTGGAAGACATACTCGTCAAGGTAGGTAAGTTTATTTTTCCTATTGGTTTTGTTATCCTTAACATTTATGAAGATAGAGAAGGATCCCTTATCATTGGAAGACCTTTCCTTGCAACCGCGAGAGTTTTGATTGATGTTCATGAAGGTAGGCTAACTTTGAGGGTAGGTGAAGAGAAAGTTATTTTTTATGTTCTTAAATCTTGCAAACTTTCCATGGATTTTAGTGATTGTTTCAAAATTGATGTTGTTGATGACTATGTGAAAGACACCTTGCATATGCTAAAGATAGATTAATTATTGATAAAGGTGACATTAACACTAATATTCAAAGCATCAAAAGTGAGGAAGAGAGCAAACCACCAAAGCAAGAACTGAAACAACTTCCTCCTCATCTTAAATATGCTTTCTTAGGTGACAATGATTCTTTTCCTGTTATTATTTCCTCTCACTTATCACTTGATCACGAGAAAAGATTGTTGCAGATTTGAAGAAAGCATAAAAAGGCTTTAGGATGGTCAATTGCAGATTTGAAAGGGATTAACCCAAGTATATGCATGCATAAGATTTTGATGGGGGAAGACTACAAGCCTACAATTGAGCACCAAAGGAGACTAAATCCAAACATGAAGGAAGTAGTCAAGGCAGAAATCATAAAACTTTTAGACGCCAGAATTATCTATCCACTCTCGGATAGTAGTTGGGTAAGCCCTGTGCAAGTTGTTTCCTAAGAAAAGAGGTATGATAGTTATTTCTAATAATAATATGAGTTAATTCCTACTAGAACTGTCACAGGTTGGCATGTGTGTATTGATTATCGTAAATTGAACAAAGCAACATGCAATGATAACTTCTCTTTACCTTTCATTAATCAAATGCTTGAAAGACTTGTAGGTTATCCTTATTGTTGCTTTTTAGATGGTTATTCAGGGTATTTTCAAATTCCCATAGCTCTTGAGAATCAAGAAAAGACCAGTTTCACTTACCCTTATGGTACTTTTGCTCATCAGAGAACGCCTTTCAGGTTATGCAATGCACTTACGACCTTTCAAAGATGCATGATGTCCATATTTTCTGACATGGTTAAAAAATTCATTGAAGTTTTTATGAATGATTTTTCTGTCTTTCTCTAGTAATGCAGCGATGTGAGGACACTAACCTTGTCCTAAATTAGGAAAAATGTCATTTTATAGTTAGTGAAGGTATTGTGCTAGGGCACAGAATTTGTAAAAAGGGGATCAAGGTGGACAAGGCTAAGATTAAAGTAATTGAAAAGCTACCATCTCTGAATTCAATCAAAGGAGTTAGAAGCTTTCTTGGTCATGCCGATTTTTATAAGAGATTTATCAAGGACTTCTCAAAAATCACTAAACCTCTTTGTAATTTGTTGGTTAAAGATGTTCCTTTTGATTTTGACGAAGAGTGTTTTAATGTTTTTAATAGGTTGAAGAAGGAATTGATCTCAACTTCTATAATTACTACACTAGATTGGAGCCTACCTTTTGAACTTATGTGTGATGCTAGTGATTATGTTATAGGAGTTGTTCTTAGTCAAAGAAAGGAAAAGAAGTTACATGTCATTCACTATGCCAGTCATACCTTGAATGATGCACAACTCAATTATGCCCCACTGAAAAGGAGCTCCTAGCTATTGTTTTTACTTTTGATAAATTCAGAGCACATCTGATAGGAGCTTAAACAATAGTTTACACTGATCATTTAGCCATTAAGTATTTGTTAGAAAAGAAAGATGCGAAGCGTAGACTAATTAGTTGTGTTCTTCTTTTTCAGAAATTTGATTTGAAGATACGTGACAAGAAAGGAACCAAAAATCTTGTAGATGATCACTTATCCAGACTTGAGTTGGGGGAAGGAGAACAAGAAGAAGTCCAAATTAATGAAGATTTCCCTCATGAGCATCTTCTTATCCTAGCAAATATGCAAGTTCCATAGTATCAGACATAGTTAATTACCTTGCTTGCAAGATTACTCCTCCTAATCTTTCTTATCAACAAAAAAATTTTTTTTTTCATTATGTTAAATTTTATTATTGGGAGGAGCCTTTCTTGTTTACGCATTGTAATGACCAACTCTTTAGAAGATATGTGCTAGAGCAAGAGATGGAGAGTGTTTTTTTTATTTTATCATTCTTTAGCATATGGAGGATACTTTGGATGAAATAAAATGGCGACATGAGTATTAGAAAGCAGTTTGTATTGGCCTAACTTATTTAAAGATGCTTTTAACTTTGTTCGTCTTTGTGATCGTTGCCAAAGGTTAGGAAATATCTCCAAAAGACATGAGATGCCATTGAACAATATTCCTAAAGTGGAGATCTTTGATATTTGGGGCCTGGATTTCATGGGACCATTCCCATCTTCTTATTCTAACTAATACATCTTGGTGACAGTAGATTATGTCTCCAAATGGGCAGAAGCCATTACTCTTCTTAATTATGATGCTAAGAGTGTGATGAGTTTCATCAAGAAATACATCCTTACACATCATGGTACTCCTAGGGCAATTATAACAGATGGAGGTAAGCATTTTTGTAATAAGTATCTAGATTTTCTTCTTGCAAAATATGGTGTTACTCATTGTGTAGGGACCCCATACCATTCACAAACAAGTGGACAAGTAGAGGTAACCAACAGAGAAATCAAGAAGATTTTGGAGACTACAATTGGTCAATCAAGGAAGGATTGGTCAAAGAAGCTTGATAATGCACTTTGGGCCTATAGAACTGCATTCAAAACACCAATCGGTATGACTCAATATCGAATGGTCTATGGCAAGGTGTTTCATTATCTACCCATTGAGTTGAAACACAAGGCATATTGGGCAATGCAATTTCTTAATTTCAATGCCAAAGAGCTGGGAGAAAGGAGATTAGTTCAATTGAACATGATGGATGAAATGATGATGCATGCTTATGAGAATGTCAAAATTTACAAGGATCGAACTAAAAAATGACATGATAAGCATATTATTTTACGAAATCTACAAGTCGGACAATGGGAATTGCTCTATAACTCTAGACTCCATCATTTTCCAGGGAAAATGCGTTCTCAGTGGTTCAGACCGTTCATCATAAAAGAAAATTTTCCACATGGAGCAGTTGAGATTATTGATGGAAATCGCAACTTCAAAGTTAATGCTTAAAGACTGAAGGTTTATCAAAATGAAGCCTTTGATCCGGCTAAAATCGCAATAAGCCTCACCTAAAAGAAAGGGAGTAGTGAGTCAAGTTTAACGACGTTAAACAAAAACACTTGTGGGAGACAATCCATATTTTATTTCTGCTTTTAAATTTCATGTTTAAATTGCTTTTAATTTTTTAAAAATTTTTCTTTTTAGTATGTTTTTTATGGTCTATTTTTTATGACCAAACTTAAAAGAATTATTTTCTATATTTTTCAGGTACTTAGGAATTGAATTCAGTGAAGATCACGGCTTGGTTGTGTAAAATGCCACGTCTGTGGCCTAAAAACACTAAATAGTGCTAAGAGGTAGTGGACTCCACAGCTTGGCAATGTAAAACACCATGGCTATGGCATCCAGACGTTAAAACAAGGGGACTTCCAGTGTAGTCCATGGCCACAACGTGGCCACTGCCACACCTGTGGTGCAAGAGCGACGCACAATCCTTGCTTGAAGCGCCAGGGCCGTGGCCCATCCAGCCGACAAAGAGGGGATTTCTAGTACAATCCATGCATGGCCCACTCAGTTAAAAAAAAAAAAAAGGACCCTAACAGATAGAGAACTCCATGGGCAAAGCGTGGCACACGCCATGCCTGTGGCGATCTATAACACACTTTTAAAAGGTAAGTCTCTTTTTCTTTCAAACCCTAACTTCTTTTTATTTTCTCTCAAAATATCTCCTCTCTAAAAACCACCATAGCCAACTCCTTCTCTCCGTAAAAAACCTCTATAACCACCATCTTCTACCTCTTCTTCCTCCTCTTTTCTTTCTCTACACCAAATCTCTCACCCATGGCACCAAAGAGACGAAGAACTACCTCGTCATCTAGAGCACATTCAAATGCTTCGATTCCCGTGCAAAATCCACAATGAGGAAGAAGCGCAACCACCACATCTTCACCGGAGATTCCACCACCATCATTCACACTCTCCACACCACAACAACTAGAAAGGTATAATGCTCTTGCTTTAAAGCCTATGGTACCAAATAAATTCATTGATGAGTATGCTTTGAATTTGGTGGGTTTGAGAGATGCTGTGATTGAACCATTGAAACGGATTGGGTGGGGTAATTTTATTATTATAAAGGACTATGTATTTGCACCATTGACTCTTGAATTTTTGAGTATGTATGATTCATACATCTATCCCGCTGTAAATACCATTGAGTTAAAAATAGCTTTTCAACTAAGTGAGAGGAGACAAGAATTGACCATTTGTGAACACTCAATTTTTTCAGGCTCAAAAGCCTATTTTCCCGGACTGCAAACAGCTCGGCCGGACCAAAGGCCATTTTGGAAGTTCATCAGAAATATACCAATATGGTACTTGAAACGTCCGGAAAATTACGAGGATCGCAGAACTGATTCCGGAATATTTTTTGGAGGTCCGGAACTCCCGAAAAACCCTCTGGAAGTGAAAAAGAGAGAGAAAACGGGACACGCCCGTTGTCCGCGGCGGTCGCGCCCGCCCTAGGCGGCGGTCGCCCCCGCCGTCCGCGGCGGTAGCGCCCGCCGTCCGCGGCGGTATGTTGTGATGTTGTGCACATTCATGCATTCATCCCATACTTCACAAAAAAAAAAAAAAACATTCCGTTTCAAAGCTGACAAATCACATTTTGGCCTCTGAGGCCCAAAAATTCCCAATTTGGCCTCTGAGGCCCAAAAATTCCCAATTTGGCCCCTGTGGCCCAACAATTCCCAATTTGGCCCCTGAGGCCCAACAATTCCCAATTTGGCCGCTGAGGCCCAAGAATTCCCAATTTGGCCCCTGTGGCCCAACAATTCCCAATTTGGCCCTTGTGGCCCAACAATTCCCAATTTGGCCCTTGAGGCCCAACAATTCCCAATTTGGCCTCTGAGGCCCAAAAATTCCCAATTTGGCCCCTAGGGCCCAAGAATTCCCAATTTGGCCCCTAGGGCCCAAAAAATCTCAAATTTGGCCCCTAGGGCCCAAAAATTCTCAAATTTGGTCCCTAAGGCCCAAAGATTCACATTTTGGCCCCTGAGGCCCAAATTTTTTTTTTTTTTTTTTTTTTCTTTGAGAACTTAGGATCTTTCGAAAAGTCGAGCCCTAAGCACTTTACCTTACCCTACCTCACACTATCTCACATACCATATGAAAACACCTTATATGGGATAGTCTAATCATTTTGACTATG
>CANUEP010076516.1:0-25499 GCA_947857235.1 Jatropha podagrica | reverse complement strand
AATTGTGTAAATTGGGTTTTATGATAAAATAAGTATAAGTAAGGGTTTTAATGACTTATATAAGTGTTCTATATAAGTGTTCTTGGTTTTGAGACTAAGACTAATTGAAGGAGGAATACATCCTCCCTTTGTGAATATATGGAGGCCAAACCACCCTAGGGTGGTAAGGCTTGTTTTTATTTCTTTTACTTGGTTTTTAAGCCTCTTAAGTTATGTTAACCATTTCAAATAGTCACTAACTTCAATGAAGTTGTTTTCCAATAGCTTGGCTATTTCCTCTTTGATTCTGAGAGAGTTCTTTACTTTCGATCTTCGGAGTTTTTGTTTCGCTAGCTTGACGTGATCATATGTAGGAATCATATGAATGGTAATGTCTAGATCTATACCGGTCATGTCATTGGTTGTCCATATGAAACAATCTGAATACTACTTGATGAGCTCTATCAACTCCCATTTACAATCACATTCATGCACAATAATGCATACTTTGGTTCATTTTCTATGCCAATGTTTATTTGCCCTTTTGTTATTTCTATTTTATTTTCTTTTTCATTTTCTATTTTGCCAGCAATCTCATTCAAGATAGAGAAGGGTGTTGACCATGACTTCAGTACCAAGCTTTAGGAAATTCCGCTACGGTGCCAACGATGCAAGTTGCCCGATTGGATGTCGTTTGGGTCTCGAACAGACTTCCAAAAGCTCAAAAACCAAAAACCAAAAGGGAGGGACATCCTGATAATTAGCTAGGATCAGCATCGGCCAACTGAGCGGTGGCACTGATTAGGCTACTGCTGGGACCCTCCTTCGGTGTCAAAAAATAGATCTCCAGCACCGATTAAGGGGTGGCCAGCGCTGACCATGCCGGCTCAGCCACCCCCTTTGCTTATAAAACATAAACTCCCCCCTTCATTTCAAACCTCTTATTGCTTGATTGAGCACTTCTCAAGCATCAACGACTCTCATTCTCTCTTTTCTAATTCCACGACCACAAAGTCTAACTTTGCTCATCTTTCATAGTTGATTTGAAAGCTCGACTTGGCTCTCAAAAGTCAATTCTTTCAACTTTCAATCACACTTTGACCTTCCTTAGGCCAAAGGTACTAGTTAGGTGATTCATTATTAATCAAATCTAGCGATTGATTAATAATTCATCATTTAACAATATTATATAAGACTATAATACGGGTCCTCGTGCCCTACCTTAGCTTATATTTGGAGGAAGACTCGACCTCTTTGGTCAACAACTCATCTAGAGCTCCCATCAATCTGTGTCACAAGCACAAGGGTATATTCACTCTAACTTAGACTTTGTCAATTAAGCTTGTCCATCCAGGAAATTATGAACTATTAAGCCTGGTCCATTTGGCACTATGCATGCTTTAAGCATGGTCCATCCGGCAAAACCTCAAAACCAATTTTTAAAACTAAGCCCAGAATCAACCAGCAAACTAGTGGCACCTTCAAAAACCATAGCATCCTAATTGATGGTAGAACTTTGTGCGCCCTAATCCTCATACAAATGAGGTGCAAAGGCATACCTATGGATTTCAGCCGAGGTAGCGGGCCCCCAACCAAACTGACTGGTCGGGACTCAGGGGAATGTGTCGCACAACCTAGAATCCTCGATAACGAGGCTAGAGTCAGGCTCCCCTCCTAATTACACACCCTTATTTCATTTGCTTACTTTTAATGCACTATATTCCATATCTTGACATGCATTCTAAGTATGCCCATGAATCGATAAGCTGACATTCATGCAAAATAATGCTTTTCGATTTTTAATTAAACCCAAATTTTTTATCCACATGCAATGAAACCAAAAACCTAGTCCCTGAACCTAATGATTCGAGGCAAGTGCAGTTTATCCATTGTGGTACACTTAAGGAGTTAAACACAGGGTTTTTACCTTATATTTTCCTCAAAAGCAAAAATAAAGTAAGGTGGCGACTCTAACACACCACGCATAGTCAAAGCGCTCCAAAGAGCCAAATCAGATATCACTTAAGCACTAAACAGAGTCATAAAATCGATAAATTAGTAATCAGATCACTTCAACTCAATGGGATTCCATCCAGTCTCAGCATTCTAGTTTCTTTTGTGATGAATCGATAAATGGGACCATCAGGTCAAACTTCGCCCCACGAATCCTTCCCACGGCGCCCGGGAGGGAGCTCATAGGCTGCAACCCCACCGAGGATCTTAAACATTTGTCAAACTAAAAAATGTAGAAAGAGGACTATTGAGTAGGTTTTGGATCTCTAGTTTGGGTTTAATTTGAAAATCACCTTGCATACATATAGATGCAACATTTGGGATCTTTTCCTATCATTAGAAACAAACAAACTGAGTTGCTATTATCACTTTAGGCAATCTTCCTTAGAGTTGTCCAGGGTCAAGAAAGTCACTCATTCATTCAGCGCACCTTTGTTCCTTACGGTAGGTAAAGGGTTTGGCATACCAATCGTTCCATTTGATATGACATGGTCAAATGACGAGGTATATACCAACTCCAGCGAATGGGACCCTTAAGCAAATCCACTAAAAGCATGTAATGACCCTAGATTCGATCCCTAGGATTATATGCACCCTTCATCAAGAATCCATTTTGGCATAACATTCATTTATTCACACATCACATGTTATGGACCAAGGGTCTAAACCCAATCTAGTGGTAACATATACACCAATCCAGTGGTAAACTAAAACACCAATCCAATGTTAAACTAAACCCAATCCAGTGGTGACCTAAACCTAATTCACTGGTAACCCATGCACTAATCTAGTGGTGACTTAAACCTAATCTAGTGGTAACCTATATCCCATTCAGTGATAAACTAAATCTAATACAATGGTAACCCATACACCAATCTAGTGGTAAACTAAAACACCGATCCAGTGGTAAATTAAACCCAATCCAGTGGCAACCCATGCCTCAATCCAGTGGTGACCTAAATCCAATCCAATGGTAACCCATGTACCAATCGAGTGGTGACCGAAACCCATTCCAGTGGTAGCCCATACACCAATCCAGTGGTAACCTAAACCCCATCCAGTTGTAAAATAAACCTAATCTAGTGGTAACGCATACACCAATTCAGTGGTGACCTAAACCCAATCCAGTGGTAACCCATACACTAATCCAGTGGTAACCTAATCCCGATCCATTGGTAACCAAACATAGTCCAGTGGTAAACTGAACACTAATCCCTATCCAAGAAAATATAATTGACTTTCCAAAGCTTCAAAATAGACATGAGCACCCTCAAATATCTGAAAATTCTTAGATCAGACCTAGGCACCTTCAATTCCCAAATCGGGAGCAATGCCCGAGTCATGCCATCAAATCTTCGTTCGTGCATTGCTTCCTCTTAAACACCAAAAAGCCTCAAACTTGACCTGGGCACTTCAAATTACTAAAAGACTCAAACTGAACTTGAGCACCCTAAATTATCAACGCCTCAAAATAGACCTGAGCACTCTCAAAATACCTCAAAGTCTTAGATCAAACCTAAGCACCTCCACTTCCCAAACTGGGGGCAATGCTCAAGTCATGCATTCAAATCTTGGCTCGTGCATTGCTTCCTCTTAAACACCAAAAAATCTCAAACCTGACCTGAGCACTTCAAATTGCCAAAAGCCTCAAACTAGACTTGAGCATCCTAAATTACCAAAGCCTTAATACAGACTTGAGTACCCTCAAAATGCCTCAAAGCCTTAAATCAGACCTAAGCACCTTCACTTCCCAAACCGCGAGGGCAATGCCCAAGTCATGCCATCAAATCTTGGCTCGTGCATTACTTCCTCCTATCAAAAAAGCCTCGAATCAGACTTAAGAACCCTAAATTACCAAAGCCTCAAAACAGACTTTGAGCACTCTTAAATACTAGAAAATTCTTATATTAGACGTAAGCACCTTCATTTCCCAAATCGAGGGGAAAATGCTCGAGCCATGCCATCAAATCTTGGCTCGTGCATTACTTCCTCCTATCCAAAAGTCTCAAACAGGACCTGAGCATCCCAAATTACCAAAGCCTCAAATCAAATGTGAGCACCCCAAATACCAGAAAAGCCTCAAACCTGGCCTAAGCTCACTTATTACCAAAACCTCAAACTCTGACCTTAGCACAATTCTGAGAACCTTAGGGTTTCAAAGTAGAGAAATTAAAGGAGAGATTAATTTTGATGTTAACAAGTTATGTAAACATGATTTAAGTTGTTAATTAGTTGTTATTGATGAATAACATATGTATTAAGCTTTAATTTAATTGAAATGAGAAGAATCATACCTAAGGCTAAGGATGGAGGTTTTGTTAATTCAAAATAAATGCAAAAATGATCATTTCAAAGAGAAAATCACATCTGAGGCTAAGGATGGAGGTCTCTTAGTTTGAAATGATGAAAATCATATCTGAGGCTAAGGTGGAGGTTCGGCCAACATGAGATGATCATGGAAATGATCATTTTGTTTTGAATTAATGAGTTTTATTAGTTAATTAAGCATTCTAATAATCTAATAAAGTGTTGGTTTGGGAAGAATTATGATTAAATTAAGTTTTGCATAGTTGTATGGTTATGAAAGATTAGAGAACTTAAGAAATATTCATTATTTGTGAAATTTTTTATGAATTTTTAATGATGTTAATTGTTGAGTGGTTGAATGAGTTGAGATTACAAGATTGTTAAGTGAGTGAGTGTTGAGGAACATATAGGATTTTTTGGGAGTTAAAAATGCAAAGAAAAATAAAAATGTTAAGCATTTCAGTCATGCACACTAAGCGTTTGATTACATGCCTAAATGAATATTGAGGTACTTGCTTACTCATATAAGTAAAAAGGGTCCTCGAAGGAAGTGAAGAAGGAGACTCTTCTAGGCCTTGATACCACTACATTATATACTATGAGTAAAGCACGTAAGACTTAAATGTATATAATGAACTAATGCTTTTGACATATGCTATGGCACCTGCCATATTGATATCTTGCAATGATAAGAATATGATTCTTATATTAGAAAAAGGTGAGCTAAGTAAAAAGGTATATACTATCTTAAGGCCAATTAGCCTAATATGTGATGGACTTTTATTTGAGAAATCAATTATGACAATACGCTGTATTTTATATTCTGCTTTAGAAGGAGTATGATGTGATACTAAAAGGTGACAAATTAAGCAGAAGGTATGTGTTACTTTGAGGCTTGTGAGCCTAATCTTTGAGTGCAGTTTTGTTAATTCTGCATCTAAGATAAACAGAAGTTATGATTGTCAATACTAACTTGTAAATCTGATTTGTATCTAAAGTTGCTTACTCATAATATGAATTTGGAGCTACATGCTCATAAATCTAAAATTTAGAGGTGCATGCTCAAAAACTTTATCTAAAAGCTAGCCAGCTAAATCTGATATCTTAAATCTGTTATATGATACCCTAGGGGCGAGTTTAGTTTGACAAGTCATAACATAAATAATCTGACAATCATGTACATTATATTTTTGAAATGTATCTATATAACATCGTATCTATGATCCCTTGAATGATTATGATTGCTATTAATGGAAATGATGCGATATCTACATACTATTGCTATGAGTGACATGATGAATGACTAATTTTTTTATTTGATAGTTATTAATGTCAATCATTGATGGCCCGAAGAGTTAAATGTGATTGGATTAATGGGAGTATATTATGTGTTTTATTTGAGATGCTTATGATAAACTATTTTATTTCAAATAATTATTTACAATTGTTTTTACTCACTAAGTTGCATCTCATATAAAAAAAGCTAATGTTTTTCTAGATTTAGGCTAGGAGGTATCAATAGTCAAACTTTCTTCTGTTGAGATAGACAAAAATGAAACCAAGGTTGGGATCGGTTGTGTTTGCATATATAACCTCCTCAATTTGTAAAAAAAGTAGTCGTGTAGGAGTTAAACTCCTTAACGTCCACCAGTCCACCATTTATTAAGTAACTTTTGAATTAAGTCCACCATTTATTAAGTAACTTTTGAATTATATTTGGTCATGTATATATTTATATATGACTATCTGTGAAAAGTAAGAAAATTTTCTAATACTAATTTTTACTGTTTAACACATGTTGAGATTTATACTTCTGTAAATGGATCTGTATGTTATGTTATATAGCATCTTAACACTATTTATCTTTGGATACATGGTGATTTGGTGTTACATTATCGGCTAATGCCTTTAAAAATAGGCAATCGATCAATTTCAACATCTACCATGAATCTTGTGAGGATGTCGCCAGACAGTTGCTACCGCAATCTTGGCCAACAATTCACCCTCAACGATTGCCCATACTAGGAATCAACCACATGACCTTGGAATTGATATTGATTACTCGACCAAATGCTTACCACTAGGTCAAAAGTTATAATTGTTAGCTAGTGCGTAACTTTTTATTTTTTACTTAAGGACACTAGCCCAAGCACCCCATTTTGATTATGACTTAGTCTAGCCAGGCCTTCATTATAGGACGATTACTATCATAACCTTAACCAACAAATAGGATCAAGAAGATTAAATGAGAGGGGTGAAGATATAAAATTGATTATTTATCAATTCTTATTTGCAAACGTTATAAAGGAATCAAGAGAGATCAATGATGAGCAATGGTTCCTCATTAAAACTTCTCCTTCTTCTTCTCCAACCTAGTGATCATGATTCAACAATCAAAAAGAGATTACGAGCTCATTTATAAGAGAAGCAAGCTCACTTTTGTGGGTCAAATATGGACCTACTAAAGCCCTCACATTTCGGAAGCGTTGGAGTGCTCAAAATTAAGCTTTTGGGGTATTAATGAAAAATAGGATTTTGGTCATTGAATCTCAATGTTAGCCCTTGTAAGTTCCAAACTAATTTCTTAGTTGAGATTTTGGCTCATTCCTATAACTGCCTATGAAAGTGCCAAAGAAATGGAGATATTAAGTAGGCTTGGCTTACTTAAAAGAGTAATCTCTCCATTTCTTCTCTCTTTATTTTGGGCTTCTGTTATATACATCATTTGAATGATATTACTCGATAATTATGGAAATTGAGATTACATATCTTAGAAGGGAATAATTTTTTCTTTTATATTTTAATATATACTATTATGAGTATGCATTAGTCAGAGAGAAATATATTTTGAAAAGTTTGTATTTATAGGCTCTCTTCAATCCCTTATAGCTTTCGATGCACCCTAGGACATCCCCATCCTATATGATCTAGACTTGAGCTATAAGAAAAGTCATTCTACAACTAATATGGCCCATACCACAAAAGTAAATAGAAGTTAAACTCCAATTGAAGCATTCTGACCGAAAGGCTATCTCCTAATCATGAATTTAAAAGGAATATCCCTAGTCCGTATGTAAAGACCTCCACGTCCTCTATCTAGGTGAACAATTAATCCCTGCTTATTCTGAGAATTCAACTCTCATATCTTGCTCACTTAAGTAATGAAGTGTTTGCAAGTATCCTCGTTTAAAAGTTCTTATCAACCTCGCAATGTCTACACTATTTTTGGTCGCCTTCCGCATGTCCCATATTATGTTTAACTAGGGATGGCAGCGGGGTGGTGGGTACTCGTAAAAAATAAACTACGATGCCAAACCCGTTAACAATTCAATTACCTAAATCCATTAAGGAATAAACAAAAAATATCCGAATCCGTCTCAAATCCGTTTAGAAATAACCGCATATTACCTGAATAAGCTAAACACCCATTTAATCACATTATTCAATACATCAATTCAGAATCAGCAACAATTACAATTCCTCAAATCTAAAATCTCTCGTATAATGACCATTCATAAATTGATAGAATTATAACATTCTCAAGATATCAACAAATTAAGAGTAAAAGTAAATCATCATCATTATCAAGCAGAAACACTTTATTTTTTGCATGTAGAGATTTCACATTTTGTACAAAAAGCTGAACCCATAAATTCATTCAACATTTCGTAATCTTTGTCTATTTATCTATGTTTATAAAAAAAAGGATCGAAACAAAATAAAAAAAAGAAACTGGGGAGAAAATAAGAAAAGATTAATAATAACTTCTTGTTGTGGCTGTGGCTATAGAAGTGCAAAAAACGGAAGGCAAAGCAGACAACAATCAGCGCAAGGAAGGGAGAGGAGAGGAGGGAGAGGAGAAAATAATGAGTTGTTGAGAGAGTTGGTTGGAGCAGCGTAGGGAAGGGAGAGGAGACGAGGAAGAAAAAAAAAAAAGGTTTGAGTGTTTATTTATATGATAAGAATCAAACCCTAATTCAAAATGACAAAGTTTTAGTTGTGGGTTCATTTAAACCTCGTATATCAAAACTATGTCGTTTTGGTTGTGGGTTCATTTAAACCTCCTCCATCAAACCTACGTCGTTTTGATGGAAAAGAAGTTATTTTTGTTTTTATTATCATTAAAGTCATTATTATTCTTAATATTCTTAAAGAAGTTATTATTATTATTATTATTATTAATTAAAGGCTGTAATTATCTTTAACATTATAGTAAGTGTGATAACAAAATATATGTAAAGTATTTAGTTTAATACTATTTTTTATTAGATAATATTCTTAATAAGTTATAATTAAATATGGTGGTTATAAATATACTAATATACATAATGATACTAAATATAAGTATATTAAATATAAGTAGTAGCAAAGCTGCTGTGAAATGGTGTCCCCCAGCTGCTGGAACTTTGAAGTGTAATTTAGATGCTTCTTACAATGCAGCAGATGGGTCTGGTGGTTTTGCAGCCATTATTAGGGATACTTCTGGACTTTTTGTGATTGGTTTATCAGGTCCTTTGCGTGGAGTTAATTCAGCACGTATGGCAGAGTTGATTGGGTTGAGAGAAGTTCTTGCTTGGATAAAATCCCACCCGTTAGGCACTATTCAACTTGAAATGGATGCTCAGGAAGGAACCACAGCAATGAATTCTGCAGTTGAAGATTTTTCTGATTTTGGTCTTTTAATTAGTGATTGTAAACATCTTGTTATAGATGCTAATGTCGGTTCAGTAGTTTGGGTTGGTAGGAGAGCAAACACAGCTGCTCATGCTTTAGCAGGTGTGGCGTGTTTAGATGCTAGCCTTACAGTCTGGAGTTCAATTCCAGCTGCTATTTGTGCCATTTTGGCCTCTGATGCTTTACTTATCTGATAAAGTTTCCATCTTTTCAAAAAAAAAAAAAAAATCTAATTATAATTATGCTTATAAATTCATTAGTGATATTTTATAAGAATTATATTCTAATTTACTAAAAATCTATCTAGATTTTATATTTCACATAAGCTATATTTTAAATTAAAATCTAATTATAACTATCATTAGAAATTTAATAGTGATGTTGACAAATAGATTTAAAAAATTTTAATTATAATATTGTTAGCATTCTATCATTAACTTTTTTATTTTTAATAAATTTCATAATTATCACATTATAAAATATTCAATTAAATTAATAAGGTATGACATGAATACTACATATATAATTTTGTTTAATATATTTATGAGAAAACTAAAAATTCAATTTATTAAGATATTATAATTTAATTTATGTAATTCATTAAAATTTTATTTATGAATAAGATTATATTACTTCTAATAATATTTTATTCATATACACTTAGTAATTTCTATGAGCGTGTTCATATATATATATATATATATATATATATATAGTGCATACAAAATAAACAGAGCTTAATTATAATTTTAGTGTTCAAATCAACGGAAAACGTTTGTAATCAGGTGTCCAAATCGATAAAATTTTTTCATTTTGATATCGTTGTCCTACGTGAAAGATCGGAATTATGAGTAGAACTTGGTGGCCCAGTAATTGTTAATAGTTATATTGATTAGGACGTCAAATATATTGACACGTCAGATTTCACGTGTCATCCAGTGATGTGTAAATGTGTTAATAGTTATATTGATCGAACAAGGAAAATCGAAGCTCCACCAAATAGAAGATGGCCCTGGTTTCATGCAATTCTCTCATCACAAAAAAATATAATTACTAGAGGTCGGATCCTCACCTCAGGGTCGTAGAGAGCAATCATCTCGATACGAGTAAGAGTTGATGTCAAAGCTCGTCAATTTTTTTCTTTTTTTCTTTTTTTTTTTTTTTTTTTTTTTGCTTGAAACTCTTGAGCCGATGTCAAGTCAATTCTGGCCTCCTTCAACTCAGATCGGACCTCGACCATTTTTCTGGACTCAATCAATTATCGCCTGAAACCTTGCTTGCAGTGGTGTATGTAGAGTCTCCAAGGACTAATATCTTGAAGAAGCCTATTTTCTTCAAAGGTCTGGAAATGCAATGGATTAGTCATCGCTATCCGTTTTCTTTGAATTTGGAAAATGGAAGAAAGTGTATCGCTAGTATCCAAACTCTTTGATACCAGGATGTTAGGATTTCCAGTCATGGCGGCTTTTTTTGTGAACTGAGAAAGTTAGGGAAAGGCTAAGAAATAGGAGGAAAATAGAAACACAGAGAATCTAAAGAGAAGACAAAAGAAAAGAAAGAAAGAAAAAATAAATGTGTTTTATTCAATATTCAAAATCACTATAGTACGAAATTTTCTGAACTTTGAGGCTTAATTATAAATTTAGGGGGAACTTCGATTTTCCTTATTCGATCGATTGAGAGAGAGAGAGAGAGAGGGGTAGAGATTGGGGTTTTTAGTAAGGGTAATTTAGTTTTTACCATTTACACATCACTATATGACACTTTAAATCCGACGTGTCAATATATTTAACATTCTAATCAGCATAACTATTAACAATTATTGAACCACTAAATCCTACTCATAATTCCGACTTTTCATGTAGGACTGCGACAACAAAATGAAAAAATTTTATTAGTTGGACATCTAATTGCAAATGTTTTTTTATTGAAAAGCTGAAATAGAAAATTTTCACAAGTTTAAACATTAAATTTATAATTAAACCAAATAAACAGAGAGCATTCAGTAGCTTGAGGTGAGGCAACCTAGTTATAACATAGAGGTCGTTGGTTCAATTAACCTGAATAGCAAATGAAATTTTGCATAAATCATGAGCTAATCGGGTACCCACTAGAGCCGAACCTGGGTATCAAATTCATTATCCAAACCCACATGTGAAGTATGGTTATGTATGTTTATATTATTCTCTAAGATAATATAAATCATGAGCTAATCAGGTACTCACTATCCGCCCAGCCGAATCCGCAGTGGGCATCAAATTCATTATCCAAATCCACATGTAAAAATTATTTTTATAAATTATCATTTGTATGTGTATGGTTATGTATGCTTATATTATTCTCTAAGATAAACATGCTATTTTATATTTGAATATTATATATAAAATAAAAATATTATTAAAACTTTTTTATAATAATATTTAATATTTCCTTCATTTTATTTATATGATTTGACAAAATATGCATGTTAAAAATTTAGTCGACAAAAATTATTTTAGTATTTTTCACCTTACAAATATTTTGGGATATAAAAAAATGAATAAGAAAGAAAAAAAATGAGATGGAGCGAATGGTTATTTATTATTTTAATTTAAAATAAAAATAATTTTAGTAGTCATTATGTTATAAGATTAATTTTTAATATTAATGTGGAAGCGGTTGATAGCAAACAAGTTAAAAATATATATAGGATGTAATTAATAATTTATTATTTCTATGAAAATTATTGCCTGAAACCTTAAACTGATTTAAACTACACGTTTTATTTTGTTTTTATTAAAGAGAATATGACATGCAAAATATTGTTATCCATCACTGGCCTCTCCTAGAATTGACAGTATTGCAATTAAAAGGAGAAAAAAAATCATTTATAACTATAACTAAATTTCGAATCCAATTACTGTGGATAATGAAATTGGAATTCTGGTAATTAAAAAAAAAAAAAACGTAGCGTCTAAACCCCACAAATCATAATTTGTCAAAGCACCAACAGGACCACATTGCTTTACTGTTAATTGACAATATTTTACAAGATGGCCCAGGTTGGTATTTCTGTGATGTGGCTTAATCTTATCCCTCCATATTTCCCTGAAAAAGGTGCTTTATGGGCTGATTATGAAACACTCACGTGCATGCAATATTTTGTGCTAAAAGTTGTGGACTAAATCGAATCACTAGCATAGCCAGCTATTGATTTAACCAGTTTGGTCGTCTGTACAATCTAATGATCTAACTATGATGAAAAAAGAAAACTTTTTTTTATAGGGAAAACATTAAATTGGTTCTTAAAACATAGTTTAATGAAATCATGAAGTTCCTTATTTTCAAAAATTAATTATTAGATCTCTAACTAATAATTCCATTAATACTTTGATCCACAAAACAGAAGGATCAAAATATTAATAAAATCATAAATTACGAACTTTATAGTTAGTTTAATTATAATTTAAGACCAATTTAGTTTGATTGTGATTTAAGATCAATTTTTCACTCAATTTGATAGTAAAAAAGAAGGCTATTTTGAATGCAAGTACCAAAATGTTATAGGAAGGATCAGATACTAAAAAATGATAAATTAGAACATCATAATTAGTTTTTGAAAACAGCCGTCTTTGCATATAAATTTATTCTTATTTAAGGATGGAATGAAAATTAAAGAGATTAGAATAAAAATTCTAGTAAAACATAGGGTAAAATATAATCAAGTTTTTAAATTAAATAACACTTAAATTTTCTAGATTTGAGAAATAACCACAACATCCCTAATCTATGTTGTTTCACCTTTAGGTCTTACCATCCAAAAGGTGAGCTTTTTGTCATTAATTAGACACTTTTTGAATAGAATATACTCATTTTTTAACGAAAAAAAGCTCGTTTTTGTACAAAACGAGCAAATGGTGAGATACAAAATAAACCATGGATTGCTAATTTGAATATAATTTAAGAACTAAAATACTAGGGTTGCACACGGGATTATTGGAATCTTGCCTCATTTGCAAAAATCATTCCAAATTTTCTATATAAGAAAAATTCGATATTAATTTAATAGTCTCATCCCGTTTACCGTCCCGAAAGTAATCATGGGACAAGACTGCTTTTTTTTTTTTAAATCGACCCATACCAAACCAAATTCTATCTCATCTTGTCTCGTCTTGAAAATCGAAAATTCTCATCCACCATTACCACTTTGTTTAAAGTTCTAGTTATCTTTTTTTTATGAATTTCAAATTAAGTCATTAAAAATCATTACATCCTTTTTATTTTAGCTTTTTTTATACTAATTACTGCCAAAGTAATAATAATACAAAAAAATAATATTCATTTTTTAAAATAAAAATAAATCAAGTAATGAAATATATTTTTGTTTTTCCTCTGTTATTCTGAATATGTGTTAAGTAAATCATTTTAAATAAATTTTTTCTACTAAATAAAAAATGAAAAGATTAATCGATACAAGATACAAGAGAATATATTAACTTCAACTAATCTATTACTAGATTATTGGTTATGTTTAATATTATCATTATTTATTTTTCAGATAATATTTAAGGTTAAATTAAGAATCACATTTAAATTGGCTTAAGACAATAACGTCCAAAACAATAATGAGTTAAAATTGATAAACACAAGTAAAGTTAAATTAAATATAGTTGACAATGACATAATTGGTCCACTGGTCATGCTTTATCCATTTGAGAGTCAAAAGCATTTGATAAATTATACGGCCAGTCAACCAGCAGTATATTCTCCTACAACAAATCAGAAGACTCAATGTAAAATATACAGCTAGTCAACCGGTCGTAGAAATCAAGATATGGCTAGTCAACTGGTCATATATTCTCCTCTAGCAAGTTAGAAACTCATTGTAAAAGATATGGCTAGTCAAACAATCGTATAAAAAAGTTACAGCAAGGGCACTGGTCGTATATTTCAGCTGGGTTTCAACTAAGGACCTTTTCTACCTGTCCGCCAGTATGTTGAGCCATGTATTTATCAAAGAATAGAGCCAACACATAAAGCACAACCATGGCACTGACCATATATTTCCAATGTGGCACTAAAAGTGAGAGAATCGACCAGAGGTCTTTTTGAAATACTCTTGTAATCATCACCTAAACTATAAAGGGGGAAAGATATGAGATTTAATCATCACAAGTAAGGCTAGGGAACAAAATAAATTACGAAGGCACAAAACTAGGTGTGGCTCAAGGATCTATTCCATAGTATAACAATTGAAACAAAATTTTTTATCTTAGTTTTCTTTTGTGGACAAGGATGGTTCTAGAGTTACCATAACTCCATAGTATAACAATTGAAACAAAATTTTTTATCTTAGTTTTCTTTTGTGGACAAGGATGGTTCTAGACCATTTCCTTTTAATCTTTCAATCTATAATTTGATCATGAATATGGTAACTCTAGAACCATCGTTGTCTATAAAAGAAAACTAAGATAAAAATCTTATTTCAATTACTAACTATGGTAGATCCTTGAGCTACACCAAGTTTTGTGCGTTTCTTAATCTATTTTATTCCTTAGCATTCCTTGATAATGACTAAATCTCATATCTTTTCCCCTTTATAGTTTAGGTGATGATTATAAGAGTATTTCAAAAATATCTTTGACCGATTCTCTCACTTTTAGTGTCACGATGAAAATAATACGATCAATGCAATAATTGTGCTTTATATGTTGGCTCTATGCTTTAATAAATACACAGCGCGACATATATTGATGAACAAGTAGAAAGCGTCCTTTAATTGGAATGTAGTGAAAACATACGACTAATAGCCCTGCTGTAATTTTCTTATACGGCTGTTTAACTGTCAGTATCTTTTACACTAAGTCTTTTGACTTGTTGGAGGAGAATACACGACTGGTTGACTAGCCATATCTTAGATTTATATGACAGTTGACTAGCCATATCTTGGATTTATACGATCGGTTGACTGGCAGTATATTTTACACTAAGTCTTCTGACTTACTAAAGGAGAATATACGGTCGGTTGATCAGGTAACTAGGCATATATTTTTCCAGAATGCTTTTAACTCTTAAGTGGATAAAGCATGGCCAGTGGACAAGTTGTGAGTTTCATTGCTAGGTCTTCCACTTATAAAATGGTTCAAGATGATTGAAATGCCCCTTGCTTTACGGTTTGCTCCCTAGAAAAGGTAAGACTTGCACTATAAGACAAAGCAAATATAAAATATGTACAATCCATGCAAAAACTAACTTTAATTTATTAAAAGTCCTTAAAATTGGAACAAACTAGAAGTTTAAACGTATAAATATGTATGCCTAAAATGCATACATCAAAATCGCCCACACTTGGATAAATACTTATCCTCAAGCAGAAAATTAAGTACAAGAGAACATTACTAAGACAAAGAACTCATGCTAATCATTCCAAGAAAAATTCAAGGTCGAGCCAATCAAATGGTGATTGTTCCTCTATCAAACCAAGTCTCCCACTATCAATATAAGAATACTAAGTCATGACATATCCCTTTGCTCTTTTATTTGACTTCCTAAGATCAATATGAATCCTAGACTTCTATCCTTGCCACAATCTCCTTCCTCTTTAAGAATTAAAGGTTAAGATATTCTAAACTTAACAAGTCTCATAAACTATACCTTGCCACCTTTCTCTACTATTGATACTCACTCAACCATTCTATGAATCTATAGGCCTTTCGTAGGTTGTAATGGGGTAAAAAAAAAGTTAAGTTTGGCTAATTCAAGAAAGGTTTAAAAGAGTTCAAAATGTGAATTATGAGTTCCATGGGAGGTTTTACTTAACTCAACCTTAGGTTCTCAATTTAAGCTTAGCGGTAGTGTAATTCAACTAGAAGAGCTATCCTAATGATTTGCTACTCTCAACGCTTATTCTATTTTTTATATTTTGATTGCGTTCCCAACAACTTAAACTAGAGAAATGCAACTACATATTTTTTCTTTTTTATTATTTATTTATTTATTTATTCATGTATGAGAGAGATTGCTCTTTTCTTTGCTTGGAAGCTCTATCTTTAAAGGGTTGTTGCTATTAAGATATGATAAATAAGTGAGAATGATTAAGATTTTAGACTAGGTCCCCTAAGAACTCAATTTTCACAAAAAAGGTGGTAGGCAAAGGTTTTAGGCTTAGTTTAATGAGGTTAAGAAGAAAAACAAGTAAAAAGGGTCAACAGGGCTAGCAATGGTTATTCAACATAAGGATTCTTATGAGGTCTATGGGCTTATTACAATGAATGTCTATTCCTCTTCTTATTAGGTTGGTGATCTAGTATTTAGCCTTAAAAGGTCTGGGGTATAGTTTTAAGACTTGAAATAGTGTTGGTGAATGGTTTAGGGATAGAGACTAAGACTACATTTCTCTCAGGAGAATTCATCTAATGCAAGCATTGGGAGGAAGTTAGTAAGGAATTAGTTGTACTATATCTCAAGGGAAGGGTTTCAAAAAGGAAAATCAACCAAAGATTAGACTTAAACCCCTCAGTCTCTCTCTCAATGAAAAACAACACTTATTCTAAGTAATAAAAGCAATGAAAATAAAAATTTAAGGCAAAGTAAGTACTCAAAAGAAAAGCTATTGATAGCAACAAAATATGCATATATTTTACTATTTATTTCAATTAAATTGAGCATCATTTTTAATATTAAAATAGGAATAAAAATCCATTTTGCATGATTTTCTCTCTTTATTAAATAATCATACAGACTACATTAATATTTACTGTTTTGAGCAAAAATGGACCACATATGACCCATTTGACATCAAATAAGGCTATTAAAGCCTTGTCAATATTTAAACCCAATCCATGTCCCTAAAAAGACTGAAAGGCCCCTGTCCAACATTCATAAATTCAAAAGGAATGGTGAAAATTTGATCAACGTGGACAGCTGAGAACCAAACGCGAAGTGAGCTGCAAAACGACCTCTAGCCAGACTGTTTGGATTGAAACGCCATAGTTTTGACAGAAGCATTCAACCTAGCCTTGTGAGTTGCCTCCTTCAGCATTTTATATTGCCTTTTACATGGTGGAGAGCAGCTTGGCTGGTCAATTGATGCAAGTTGACACAAGGAGATGTGGACTATTGAGAGCCTATCAATAATTCCACATATCAGCTTAAGAAAAAGAAGCAGCTGCGTGGAGAAATCTGGACCAAGCAAATGAAGCTCCAAAATGATCTCCTGCCTGGTCATTTGAATTGAAACTGTAACATTTTGTAAAGGCAATGCACCTGGTTCAAATTCAAATGAATATTTTATCATTTCTTTTCTTCATATGGGCAGTGGAGGCAGGCTTTGCAGATGTAAGTTGATCAAGTGGCTGACTTATGTGGACCAATGGAAATCAAGCAAGAAAGTCTATATAAAGGAGAATGAAAGAATGCAAAGGAGTTGATTGGTTGGACATTTTGAACTCCTCTTTGGCACTTGCTGCCGCAAGTAAGGAGAGAGAGGGATAAGTGGCCAATCACAACTTCAGCCAAGAAATTAAAAAGAGAGAGTCAGTATTTTAGTTAGTGTTATTGCAAATACAAAACAAGTGGAAAAGAGTTAGTAGCAAGCTTGGACATGGAGCTCTGTGACAACCAGTTAAAGACCCCGAGTTTGTAATCTATGGCTTTTGTTCCCATCATGAATTTTATTTGTATTGATTTATTTGTAATAATGCTAGGCTAAATACTTGGATCTAGTTATGGGATTTATCTATTAATTTAAAATGCGACTTTGAATAAAATAATTTATGTTGTATGTTTAATACCTAATTTAATATGTTGAACTTAATGCATGTGGATATATCAGGATCCTATATTTACATGATATTAGATCTGTTTGAACAGACTGAAAGGTTGACAAATTAGATCGGATCTTATATGTTAAACCTAGAATTTCTTTATAGCGATAGAAATAGGTTAGGTTCTCTGAGGATAAAGAATTAACAAAGTTTAATGAGTTAAAATTGTGCGAGGCTACAATAAATGGTAGATATGCATGGTTTTAATAGTCCTTCTGAGCTCGAAAGAGGATTTTGGATAATTTAGATTAGTTCTCCTTCAGGAATTGACATAACGTTTTAGACTATATCAGGCCGTATGGTCGAAGCGGTCCAATTGAGCTTGAAAGAGGATTTTGGGAATCATAAATTAATTATTCAGAGTCTGCACCAAGAATTAATAAAGACCCCATAACTAAACCAACTCTATAATTATTTGCTGAATATCTATCTTTTGATTGTCACTACTTGCTTATTTTATTTAGAATTTATTTATTTTAATTGCATCTTAATTTAATCCAACTCCTTTTAATTTCGGTCTTCCTAATAATTATCGAACATAACAAATTAATAGCATATTCTCTAATCTCTGTGGGATGATAATCTTTTTTATTATTTGTATGACCCGCTTACTTGCGGAACACACTCTGAACTAGAGAGAGAGCCGAAGCGCGAACAAGTTTTTGGCGCCGTTGCCGGGGATGATTGGTTCTAGAATAGATATTAGTTTAACTGTGAGACAATTAATTAGAATTTATTTATTTTTCTATTAATTCATTTTCATAAAAAATTTTAATAAAAAAATATATATAAAAAAAAAACAAACAAAAAAAATTCTCGTTTATGTACTTTTACATCGAATACTGAACGTAACCTTTCTTTTGAAATAAAAACAAATTTTTTTTTCCTCTTTTCTTCTATGTTAACGTACTCTTATTTTCAAAATAAATTTTTTTTTATTTCTTTTATTTATTAGTTCCGTTTATTTCTTTTTCTTTTCTTTTTAATTCTTATTTTGAATTCCATTTTACGTTTTCTTTTCCTTTTTTTTAACTAATTAATTTATTTACTTTTTTTTCTCCTTTCCATTTTTTATTTTTAATCTGATTATTTTAAATTTTCTATTTTTATTTCTATTTTCCTTTTTTTACTTTATTTTATTTTGCTTTTTTCCTTTTCTTTTCTTTTAATTTCTTTTGTCTAATTTATTAATTTAAATTTCCAAAATATATTTTAAATATTTATTTATTTAATTTTCCTTTTTCTTTTCTTTTCTTTAATTATTCTAGTATACTTATTTTATTTTATTTTTCTTTTTTAATTTAAATATTATTTTTTTTAATTAATTAAAATTTAATTTTCAAAAAAAAAAAAAAAATCTTTTCCTCAAATGCATAGTAGACTAATCTTTTATACTAAGATCAAGAAGTGCAGACTTAATACCTTTTGACTTAGAAATTGAAATGACATCCTGCGCTTTGAGAATAGAAAACCCAAGGTATCAAAGAGGAAAGCGTGGCTTTATATCAAGAAGACGCAGAAGTGCGGATACAATTTTGAGAAGAGTCAAACAAGCAGACCAGCCGGTGATTCCTGAACTAAACCAAGGTAGGGTCAAGATCGAAAATCGAGAACAATTGAACGAGATGGCTGAAGAAAGAATCTTGTGGGATTTGAACATTCCTAATCCCAAAGGAGCACAACCATCTGTTATGAGGCCGCCAGTAGCAGCCAACAATTTTGAGATCAAACCGTCTCTGATTTCTATGGTGCAACAATCGCAGTTCATAGGACAACAAGATGAAGATCCAAATGTTCACATCGCCACATTTCTGGAAATTTGTGATACATTGAAGATAAATGGCACTTCAGACAAAGAAATTCGACTGAGGCTATTTCCTTTTTCATTGTGGGATAGAGCAAAACTTTGGTTACACTCTATGCCTACCGGATCATTCACCAACTAGGATGAATTGAGTCGCACGTTTCTTCAAAAATATTTTCTGCCTAGTAAGACTACAAGATTGAGGAAAGAAATTTTTAACTTACGAATGAAGGAAGACGAGACACTGTACGAGGCATGGGAGAGATTCAAAGATCTTCAATGCTAGTGTCCGCATCATGGATTTGAGAAGTCAGCTTTAGTGCAACAATTCTACGATGGAGCGACACCAACTACTCGAAGTGCACTAGATGCTGCTGCAGCCGGATCGTTTTTAAAGAAAAGAATCTCTAAAGCTTATGGATTATTGGAAGAAGTGGCAGCTAGTAGTTACCGGTGGAACGAGGATAGAAGTACAATGAAGAAGGTAGCAGGACTACTAGACGTAGATGGATTAGCGCTTTTAACTGCCAAATTTGATGCACTTGCCAAGAAATTGGACAACTTGAATGTGAATGTAGTAGCAACTCTGCCAATGGGATGTGAAGTTCGCAAAAATATTAGCCATGCAGGAATGGAGTGTCAATATGGAACGACTGAGTATATAGTTGAACAAACTAGTTATATTAAAATAATTACCAGCCTAGACCCCGAGGTAACCCATTCTCCAATACCTACACACCCGAGTGGAGAAACCATCCAAAATTTTCATGGTCAAACCAAAAAAACCCAGCTCCTAGACCTACCTTGAACAACAATCTGAGACCACCACCACCTGGATTCCAAAAGCCAAGTCCTCAACCCTTTCAAAATCCACAAGAATAGCCTTACCCAAATCCAACATCCAATCTTGAAGCCAGGTTTGAAAGTTTCCTTTAGAATCAAAAGCAAAGAGCTGATGTGCAAGACGAACTTATCAGGCAATTGAATGAGAAAGTTGATCAACTCACGACTCATCAAAAGATGATGGAGCATCAAATGGCGCAACAAGCTAGCTCTTCGAATTCTAAAGCTTATGGGAAGCTCCCGAGTCAACCAATTCCAAATCCAAAAAAGGAATGCAATGTAATAGCTTTAATAAGCGGGAAAGCTTTAGAGGAATCAAAATTAAGACAATAAGAGGAACAGTCAGTTGAGAAAGAACCAATGAACTTGGAAGTAGAATCTGAACCTATGGAGGAAGAGAAAAAGAAAGAAGAAGAACTGAAGAGATTGAGAGAAGAAGATATACAAAGGAGGATGAAAGCTTTTGAACCTCCAATCCCATTTCCCCAAAGATTAAGGCAAGTGAACCTAGATAAGTAATTTGACAAATTTTTGAAAATGCTTAAACAGTCGTATGTCAATATCCCTTTCACGGATGTTGTCACTCAAATGCCATCTTATGCCAAATTCTTGAAGGAGATATTAACGAAGAAGAGGAAATTGGGAGAATGCGAGACAGTAGCACTCATTGAAGATTGTAGTGCTGTAATTTTAAACAAACTACCACCCAAGTTGAAAGATCCCGATAGTTTTTCCATACCATGTGAAGTAGGAGCGATGAAGATTGATAAAGCTCTATGTGATCTTAGAGCAAGTGTGAGCCTTATGCCCCTGTCTATTCTTGAGAAGTTAAATATTGGAAAACTGAAGCCCACCAGAGTGATTTTGCAACTCACCGATCGATCAGTCAAATATGCGATTGGAGTAGTTAAAGATGTGCCGATTAAGGTTAGAAAGTTCTATATTCCAGTAGACTTTGTTGTACTGGAGATGGATGAAGATATACACATTTTAATCATTCTGGGTTGACCCTTCTTAGTTACAGTCGGAGCATTGATTGACGTAAAAGAAGGAAAGCTTACATTGAAAGTTGGCAATGAAGAAATTATTTTTAATCTATTTGAAATGATGAAACAACCAGCTAAAATTTTTGAATGCATGCTAGTCGATGTGATAGATGAAGTGGTAAGAGAGTTAATTAAGCAAACACACACCGACTCACTGAATTCTTGTCTGAAAGACATCAAGGAGATGCAAGAAGTGGAAGAAGAAAGACAAAGCGCAATGCCAAGAAGTTTCCAAACCAAAGACGAAAGGCAACCTGATCTAAACTAGTCTGATGAAAAGGAGGTAGCGCCACAGGTAGAACTCAAACCTTTACCTCCTAGATTAAGGTACGCATTTCTTGGCCAAAACTCCACATATCCTACAATTATAAATTGTACATTAGATGATGATCAAGAGGATATTTTGTTGAATTTGCTTGGAAAACACAAAAAGATATTAGGATACAATATATATGACTTGAAAGGCGTAAACCCTTTCATTTGCACACATAGGATACTAATGGAGGAGGGATTTAAACCTTCAATCGAACCTCAACGAAAATTGAATCCTAATATGAAAGAAGTAGTTAAGAAAGCAATAACCAAGTTGCTAGATGTAGGCATAATATATCCTATATTAGATATTCCATGGGTTAGTCCTATCCATGTAGTACCTAAGAAAGGAGGTATTACTACAGTCAAAAATGAAAATGATGAAACTATAGCAACTAGGACAGTTACGGGATGGCGTATATGCATTGACTATAGGAAATTGAATAGCGCCACTCGTAAAGACCATTTCCCTTTGCCATACATTGATAAAATCTTAGAGAGATTAGCCAGTCACTCATATTTTTGCTATCTTGATGGTCTTTTTTTTTTTGTTTTTATCAAATTTACATTCATCCATTAGACCAGGAAAAGACCACATTTACTTGTCCATATGGCAGATTTGATTTTAGATGAATGCCCTTTGGACTCTGTAATGCACCTGCTACATTTCAAAGATGCATGACCGCTATCTTTTTTTATTTTATCGAAGAAATCATGGAGGTATTTATGGACGATTTTTCTATATACGGAACTTCTTTTGATAACTGTTTGACTAATCTATCAGAAGTTTTAAAATGTTGTGAAGAGGTAAATCTTGTCCTGAATTGGGAAAATGTCATTTTATGGTACAAGGAGTAGTTCTTGGACACATTGTCTATGAGAAAGGAATTGAGGTTGATAAAGCAAAGGTAGAAATCATTGAGAGAATGCCGCCACCATCCTCAGTAAAGGAGATTCAAAGTTTTCTAGGTCATGCGAGATTTCACCAACGATTCATAAAAGACTTTTCCAAAATTTCTAAACTCTTGGGCAATCTTTTAGTTAAAGATATTCCATTCATTTTTGACAAGGATTGTTTAGAATCTTTTTGCAGGTTGAAAGAATCTTTGATATAGGCCCCGATTATTCAACCACCAGATTGGAGTCTTCTTTTCGAGATTATGTGTGATGCAAGTGATTATGCAGTAGGAGCCGTACTCGGACAAAGGAAAGACAAAAAGCCATATGCTATTTACTATGCTAGTAGAACTCTTGATGGAACATAGATGAATTACACAACCACCGAAAAGGAGTTTCTAGCTGTATTATGGGCATTGGACAAGTTCAGAGATTATTTATTTGGATCAAAAGTGACCATTTACACGGATCATGCAGCTATTAGATACGTAATAGCTAAGAAGGATGCAAAGCTGAGATTGATCTGATGGGTACTACTCTTACAACAATTTGACTATGAGATCAAAGATACAAAAGAGCAGAGAATGTGGTAGCTGATCATCTGTCTAGAGTCAAGCGAGAAGATGATGTTGGTGATGACATGAATTTTCCAAACGATGACTCATTTCAGGAGAACAAATTTTCGTTGTGCACAATAACAAGGTACCTTAGTTTGCTGATTTTGTTAATTACCTTGTGTGCAGGATTATTTCGCCCGATCTGAGCTACAGCCAAAAGAAGAAGTTCTTTGCTGAGGTAAGAAATTATTTTTGGGAAGAACCCTTATTGTACAAGAGATGTGGAGATGGAATAATAAGAAGGTGTATACCGGAAGAGGAAGTGCAAGCAATATTATTTCACCGTCATTCTTCGCCTTATGGAGGACACTTTGGAACGGCTAAGACAACTACTAAAGTATTACAAGCAGGATTTTCTGGCCAACGCTCTTCAAAGATGCATAGAATTTTGTAATTTCTTGTGATAAATGCCAGAGGATGGGAAACGTGTCTAGAAGAGACAAAATGTTGCTACGTGGGAATTTGGAAGTTGAAATATTTGATGCATGGGGCATAGATTTCATGGGACCCTTCCCGATATCTCACTCGAACTAGTACATTCTGTTAGTAGTCGACTATGTTTCTAAATGGATAGAAGCAGTTGCCACACCAACCAATGACGTGAGAGTGGTAGTAAAATTCTTGAAGAAATTTATACTCACCAGACATGGAGCATCGAGAGTTCTCATCAGCGATGGAGGAACCCATTTCTATAATCAGTCATTTGAAACACTTTTGAAGAAATATGGGGTCAAGCATAGAGTAGCAACGCCTTACCATCCGCAGACCAGTGGACAAGTGGAGATATCAAATCGGGAAATTAAGAGCATCTTGCAGAAGATGGTAAATGTTGCTAGAAAAGATTAGGCTTTAAAGCTAGACGATGCTCTTTGGGATTATAGGACGACCTATAAAACTCCGATTGGAATATCTCCTTTCAGACTTATTGAGCTAGAGCACAGGGCTTATTGGGTGATAAAAACTTTAAATTTTGATATGAAGGCAGCAAACACAAAATGATTATTATAGCTGAACGAGATGGAAGAATTGAGACGAGACTCGTACGAAAATGCAAAAATCTATAAAGAAAGGACGAAAACCTGGCACGACAAGCACATATGGAGGAAAGTTTTTAAAGAAGATCATGTGCTGTTATTCAACTCACGTTTACGACTTTTCCCGAGCAAATTGAAATCTCGATGGTCCGGTCCTTTTCGAGTGGTACAAGTATCCCCTTGCGGAGCCGTTGAAGTATGGAGCAAGGATACTGGAAATTTCAAAGTCAATGGGCAAAGATTAAAGCCCTACTATATTCCAGAAGAACTAAAAGGAGAAAAATTTCTCCTTAATTGATCTGCTCCAATAATCACCGAGGGAGAGGTCAAGCTAATGACCGAAAATTAGCGCTTATTGGGAGGCAACCCAATTATAAAAAATATATATAATAATAATAATAATAATAATAATAATAATAATAATAATAATAATAATATATACATAATGATTATATATATATAAAATAATATGTGCATTTGAGAACAATATTGAATATCCTTTCAAATCTATTCAAGTCAATTCCACCCCTACGACAACCACTTGGGTCACTTCAGATGGTCAAATAGAATCTATTCATCCCCCTCTTATGAAAATAGAATTTCATGTTCCCCATTACAAAGATCCCATTGTTGCTGTAGCTTTCAAAAATGGAGATTCTACTACATCCAAGGAAGTCCAAAATCTTTTTTAACAAAATAATTTCACAAATAATCATGTGCATACTATAGGAGAGCAGCTTAATAGAATAGAACAAAATCTTAGTTGTCCTACTGTCATTTCTCAGAAAAACCTAACTCCTGTCCTAAGGGAACAAAAAAATCAAAGTCCTCTTTTCAGACCTCATGAGATGATGAATACCAGCAGAGTTCAATTCCAAATTATGCCAACTCAAAATGAATTTATGGAAGCAATTAGAAGGAACCTACAAAATCCTCCCAACCTTGACACTCCTGTATCTCAAAGAGTAATTCCAGATACTCCTTCTCCCGCAACTCCTCCTAGTCCAATTAAAACCTATCCATCTCAGGAAGCCAGCTCTAGTCAAATGAATACCGTCAATGTCCTTGATCAGGTTTTTGATAATGAAGAGAATGCATTTAAAGAAGAACAACCTCCTGAAATCCACAAGCTTCATTGGAATTTTGCAAAAACCACCTCTCCAGATATC